>JABXWE010028776.1:0-31661 GCA_014611495.1 Limonius californicus
TAGTTTTTCTATTACGGACGTTTGAAGTTGTATCATGTAGTATGGACAATGAAAAAAAAAGAAGATATGAACCCAGAGATGCTAAATAAAGTAAGGATGTTTCGTCCCGCATCCTTATCGTGTGTCTCAACTTTTTAATTTCTTAATCCGGGGCTAATACAAGCTGGTACTGATCCTTCCCATCGCGTAAGGACACAATTCGTGTTTATGTAATTATATAAAACCAATAACCACTCACTATTAACAACAAACCCATCGAAGATGTACAAAAGTTCTGCTACTTAGGGAGCATATTAACAATACATGGCGGTACAGAGGAAGACATAAAACAGCGCATAAGTAAGGCCAGATTAGCTTTTGGGAATCTAAAAGACATATGAAATAGTAATCACCTAACGACTAAGTCCAAAATCAGAATCTTTAACACCAACGTAAAGTCGGTCCTACTCTACGGTTGCGAAACCTGGAAGTCTTCAACCATAACAGACAGCAAGATCCAAGTATTTGTCAACAGGTGCTTACGCAGAATAATGAGGATACACTGGATGGAATTTGTTACTAACAAAGAGTTATGGCAAAGAGCAGGACAAACAGATATCAAGACTGAAATTAGACATCGAAAGTGGAAGTGGATCGGACACTCTTTGAGACGCGAAGGACCGAACACTGCACGAATGGTACTAGACTGGAATCCCCAAGGAAGTAGAAAAAGAGGCAGACCCAAGATGACTTGGAGAAGAACCATCCAACAAGAAATCCAGAGAACGGGTAGGACCTGGAGAGAAGTGAAACAAATGGCTCAGAACCGGATACGATGGAAATTATTCGTTGAGGCCCTATGCTCCACCTAGGGATCGAGAGGACATATATATATAATAAATAGTTTAATCTGGGGAAGAAAGGCTAGTCATACACTGTCCACTTGTGTTAGTGGAACAGTAAACGACCCTGTTTGGAATAACTCAATCAACATTCATGGCGTTATTATCAGTTAGACGGCATCTTACCCCTACATAATAAATATTTATATCGTTATCTAATAATCTCAAACGATTAACAAAACGACATAACTTATTTATTTCTTATTAATATTACAATATTTATTGATCTATTAGTAAAAATATTTAAGGTATAAAATTTCATTTTTCATCTCTATTACACTTCAAATCGCATAAATTGCGAACTGTTCAGAGATTTGTTTAGTTAAGGCCGGTGTGTGGTGGTTGTATGGGGAACCTATTAAAGAAACCCAAAGTTCACCAAAGGCCATTTATTGTATAATTATAATGCATATAATGACTTTAATAAATGGAGAATTGAAGATCGGCAAAATATCCTTTTTTTCAGATAAAACCAGAATTGGTCTGAGATCAGATGACCGTCGAATTCGGGTTTTAAGAGGTCGAAGCAGACAAGCTAGACTGGAAACTACCATATCTGTTCCAACATATAAAGGAGGAACTGTAATACTTTGGTGAGATTTTATGATGAGAAAAAATTCCTTTGCGTCCCTTACGGCAGTTTAACGGGGCCCCGTATGTCTTTTTAATGCTAGAACCCATAGTTAGGCTGTGGAGAGGTGCAAGGGGAAATATTTTTATTTTCATACATGATAATGTCCCTCCACATACCAGCAGAGTTGCCACAGACTTTCTGGAAACAGAAAATGTCACTGTTCTGAGATGGCCTGCCTGCTCACCTGATATTAATCCCATTGAGCTTGTGGGGACTTCATTAAAAGAAGGATTAGAGCTCGAATGATAATCCAGCAAATGTGGATCATATCATTCAAGCCGCACTAGAGGAATGGGCAAACTTACCTCAAGAACGAGTTAACAATTTAATTAGAAGAATTCCCCGTCGGACTGAAAATTGTATTAGGGCTAGAGGTGGCAACACTGACTATTAAAGTGAAAAAAGTTTTTATTTTTCTTTAATCAACCGCTCCAGTTCTTTAATTTTTACATTTTTAATGCGTTTCTGTAATTGCAAGCATTTGTTACATTTATTTATTGTTAATAATTAAACTGGTTTAGTATAAAGTGCCTTTCATTTTCCATTAACAAAATTTCAGTAGTACTTAACAAAATCGGAAATACTGGGTGATTCCATATAAGTTTGGGTGTGTGTATATTTTAAGGTTTCTAAATATATTCGTTGTAAAGGGTTTCCATAAGGGTTTGTTTCTATACTGAGTTAAACATGTTACAATCACAAAAAGGCAAAAGGTGTACAAAAGTTAAAAATCACATGACTTTTATCACAACTACTATACGAGGTTTGGCAATTTAATTCCCGGCTTGACGTTGCAGCGCTGGAATCAAGTGAAATTAAACCCAAAGTAATACTCGTAATACTTCACAGTTTTATCGATAGATGGTAGTCAGGCGTTTCTGCGCAGCACGCTAGCGCGAATATCGTGTTTTCGTGTTTCTATCAGTCGGTAATACTGAAAATCGTACTGTTGTATTAGAATGGCTTAATCATTTAAAAGGCGGAGGTGAGTATGTTCAAGACAACGAAAGAGCCGGACGTCCGTCGATCTCGCTAATTACAGATTCGATCATAAGAATTCCCAAAATTGAAGTACAAGATTGCCGAACGACCCTCCGAATTATGGCAGATGAGTTGAACGTCACGAAGAACATGAATAGTTATATGTTTTAAGGAACGACAAAGAAAAGTTGCATCATCCATAGACTTCATTCTAACTTGTAGCAACAATCCAAATTTTCTTAACTGCCTTGTCACTGGTTAGGAGCTACGGGTGTTTCAGTAAGTTACCAATACGAAACGCCACATCATGCAATGGATAGGAAAACCATCGCCAAGACCCAAAAAGTTTCGATTGCAATTCAGTATTAAAACCATGTGCATTATTTTTTTTCGATCAACAAGATCTGATCCATAAGGCATGAGTGACTAAAGTAGAAGCAGTTAATAGTGTATTATACGTTGAAGGGATAAAGAGATTATCGTCGCTCATTTCTCGAGTGCTACCACAATTTCGATAAAAGGCTAGCTGGTTCTTGTTCTTTGACAATGCACTTGCCTATTCTGCACTAATTGTAAAATTATATCTCGCTAAATACACAGAACAACCAATCAAGTGAAAACTGTTCTCAGCGGGAAACCATTTCAAGACATACAAGATATTAGGAATTATGTAAACGTTGAGTTTAAAGCAGTTTCCGTGAGCGCCTTTGCGTCCGTTTTTAAAAATTTTAGAACGCTGCATGCAATTTTTTAAAGTAAATAAAGATTATTTAAAATAAATATCAAATATTGTTAGTGTAAGTTCCCTTAGACTGTGTTTCTTTTTATTATGTCAGTCCGAGAATTAAATTTGTAAATTTCATAGAAACATAGTAGTTAGTTAAATGGCCTATTTTGTCGTGATAGGTCCAAGTAAACGGGTATTCCTAGAGTCTCTATACTGTGGAAAAAGTGTTTAACATAAAATAACAATTAAATTGGATCATGTGCTGTGCCGATAAACAATAACCTTCTACTGTAATAATTATTAAGTACTTACACAAATCAGTGGTTAGAACAAAAATATGTTAGAACTTACTCATTTCCTTGACAGTGTCAAAAGGATAGTTTACAACTAAGGCTCCTCCGTGCAAGCTGGCAGACAGAATAAAAGGCACATCCTTCATCCAATTCTGTACAGATTCGACTTCCGGTTGAAGTGGTTGATAATTTTTACTATAAAAATCGGGAAAATTTCTGTTCAGATCCATATTTCTTGCATTGCCTCTTCCACGTTCTCCCAGACAGATGCCTTCAATTGACGATTCAAAACCATCTGGATTCATGCTGGGCAGAATATACAGTCTTGTGTTTTCCATTAACCACGTTATTGTAGGATCATATCCGTAACTGTCTCCCAGGAACTATTAAAAATCAATTTAGGATAGTTTATGTTGTCTCAATTATACAACGTATAGGGAAATCACAAAGTAACCTAGTCGCGATCGCTGTTAATGTAAAACCCGCATGTTTTGGTTAGGACATAGATATATAATGTGGATCCACTACATAGATCTTACATTTAGATTTAGATCTAGATCTAAAGTTCAACAATTTATAAAAAAACATTTTTATTTTTTATTTATAAATATTCTTAAAGTACTAATATGGTATGTTAGAAGATTACATTTTTGTATTTATTCAATCTCAGAATTTGACCTCTGCATAGAATGATGGTTTGTTTATTTGTCAAACCACCATAGCTTGGCTAATGCTGTAATGCCTCTTGAAAGTTTAATTAGCAACGAAAAAAGGATGGTTTAGTAAGAAGTCCGCAGTTTGCGTATGGGGCATTTTATATGAAGTTAACCAAAACCTTCCAGGGGCCTCGGTGGAGTAGTGCGGATACGCGTTGCCACTCGAGGTCACAGCGAAATGTGGCCGCTTGGCTGGGGTGTTAGACTTCCGCTTGGGGCGACCGCATTTCGCTTAGTTAAGTTTAGGCTGCATGTTGCATGAATGTTTAGTGTGTAAGGGACGCCCGCATCCCCCTGAAGTAATGCGAAAGCGGTTTCCAGGGGGGGGCGGTAATATGAATGAATGAGAAAAAAACACCTTCTAATCCCCGATTTTAGTAATATTTAATAACGTACAATATTTACGAACTGCCGCCTTCCAAAGGGAAAAAAAGGAAACTTCCCAAAAATGATAATACCTTCTGCATACTTGTGTATGTGTATCGGGAAAGTTACATCTTTTTCTCAATTTTGATGTAGTATCTTTTTTACAAAATCTCCTTACATATTTCTAGAAGATATAACACTAATTGAATAACTTTCTTGCGAACATGATAATTTTAGGTTAAAGTATGTTAGAAAAATTGTGGTCTTAGCTCCCGTTTATTCAGAAATCGGCAATCCAATGGTACGGAAAATGAGTGTAAGTTCATCCCCCTTAAAGGGAGCGGGTCGCTAAAGGGGTCACTGGGGTTCCCCACCGGAACCCGAAGCCCCTCTTTAGCCAGTAATGGGAATGTAAGGATGGGAAAGACCAGGAGATATGGATAATTGTATTTCCTGGATGATACTGTCCCAGTATTTACATAAATGATCCAGGAAAACCACGAACACCTGATCAAGACAGACGGCCCAGGGGTTGAAACCCTAGACCGTCCGATAGAAAGCTAAACGCTCTACCGCTGAGCCATACATTGGTATACATACACTACACATTCTGGCGTTTACAAAAATTAACGAAAACCAATTGTAAAAATTGCGTCCTTATTATTAAAAAAAAACTGGATCTTGAATAATTTTACGTCATGATGAAGGTCAGGAAAGCCTACATTTGTTTATTTATTTATCAAAACGCTGAAAGTTTATACATTTTTTTTAATTTCAAGCTTTACAGGATTTTAATAAAAATTTGAATGGCCTGTATATTAATTTGTATATAAACGAAAGTTGTTCATGTTTCTACAGTAATTCTCTGTCTAAATTTGAAACTGCAGATTTATAGGGCATTTTTAATTCAAAACGAAGTATTTTTTCAGAATTTCCTAGTTTCGCCATTAAGATTTGTATGATGTATATCAATTTGTTTATTCCAATAAACGCACTTTCGCTCGCTTTTGTGCATTTGTCGATATCGCTTTAAAGTGCTTAAAGTTTTTTTTTATTTTGCATTTATTATTGTATATAATTTGACATTTATGAATATTAAAAAATAAAAGTTTGAATTTGAAATACATGGAAAAAGTTATCCTTTCTTTCTAGTGGAAAAAATCTGTGCAAAAATCAAACCACAATTCGAAACAAACAATTTTCTAAGATGTTTTTCTTAACTTAAATAATTACCTTTTATTTATCTGCTACTTTTTCTATAGAGCAAGTAGTAGGGCACTTACCAAATTCGCAGTAGAAAGGACAAATAAGAAGTTTTAAATCAAACATCCTACACTGACTTGAAGAAGACAAATATTTTGCACTACCGCTGTGATGTAGTACGGATAAATAAATAAAACTGATCTACATATCTATTTATAGATCTTAGATGCTTATCTGGATCAGTTTTAGATGTGGATCGTGGATATGGATATAAATCATATTTTTAAATGTAATCTAGATGTTAGTTTAGATCCTTAATTAATAGATCTTACCTAAACTATGAAAAATCTGCATATATTTTTAAGGATCTTGAATCTGTATCTGTATTAATTTTATGTGTGATCGTAGATCGAGATCTGCTTCATAGTTTAAATGTGTCTAGTTGTTTATCTAGAACCCGAGTAAAGAACCTTACCTAACATATAGAGTATTTACATTAATTTAAAAATCTTAAACTTTGTTATATTAATTTTACATGTGGATCATATTTTTAAAATATATCTAGACCTATAACTAGAACCTCAATTAAAAGAGCTTGCCGAACCTATAAAGCATCTACATTATTTTTTAGAACTCTTGAACTTTAGTTATGCATATTAATTTTAGATGTGGATTATATTTTTAAAACGTATCTACAGCTATATCTAGCTTCCCAATTAAAAAATCTTACCCAATCTATATAGCATCTACATTCTTTGGGGAACATCTTGAATTTCATAATATTAATTTTAGATATGCATCATGGATGTAATTACAGATCATATTTTTAAAATATATCTAGACCTACATCTAGCTTCCCAATTAAAAGATCTTACCCAATCTATATAGCATCTACATTCTTTGCGGAACATCTTGAACTTTATAATATTAATTTTAGATATGCATCATGGATGTAAATATAGATAATATTTTTAAAATATATCTAGACTTACATCTAGCTTCCCAATTAAAAGATCTTACCCAATCTATATAGCATCTACATTCTTTGCGGATCATCTTGGACTTCATAATATTAATTTTAGATATGCATCATGGATGTAAATATAAATCATATTTTTAAAATATATCTAGACCTATATCCAGCTCCCCAATTAAAAAATCTCTTCCAATCTATAAAGCATTTACATTATTTCTTAAATATCTTGGATTTTAGTTTATAATTTTAGATGTGGATCATGGATCTAGATCTGATCATATCTTTTAAATGTATCTGGACCTATATGCAGCTTATGTAAGAGACTTTTCCTCTTTTATTTATTGTAGGTGTGACTCGTGGATCTGAATCTACACCGTATCTTTTAAATGTATGTAAATCTGTTTCTAGATACCACTTAAAGGATCTTACCCAACTCTGCATAGAAACCGCGAGCTAGTAAGCAAAAACTAGAGTCCAACTCATTTAAATCGAACTACGGTTTAACGAATTCTTGCATATAACGAGAGTTTTCGAAGTGAATATTCAGATTGCAGTTGAATTTTTTACTTACCAGGAAAACTAAAATATTATTAACGTATCTAGCTTGTGTTATTCTAGTAAATTTGTATCTGTGGACAAGATTCCGGAATTTTATTGTGTTGGGTGATTGCGGCGGCATTTTCCTGCTAAATACCGAGCGGAAAGCGGTTTAAGCCATATACTTTCAATAATCCGTAAATTTACGGCTCTTCTTCGGAATTTAGAACAATGAACGTTGTTTTTGTCTCAGGGATTAAGCATGAAACTAATTAATAATTGACAATTTATTTTGAAAAGTACTCAATATATTATTATATTAATATTACCTGTTCTTACAATAGGTAATAAACGGGTTATTTTAAGTTTTAGTAAATTAAATGTTTTGTTTAATTATTTTGAAGTTTATCAGATATAAGAACAAATATTTTCAGGCCCAAAGATCTCGTATAATCGAGTTGTACTGTAGTCAATTGCTTTTAAAAACCTCGATATTCAGATATTTTTTGATCATACTGTGTAAGAACTACTTACGTGAAGAAAATGCAATAATAACTCTCGACCAACAGCTTCATTTCCATGGATGTTACCAATTAATTTTACATTTGGAATACCATCACGTGCGCGAGATGCAGCAGTTACTTCGACAACCCATAAACTTCTGTCTAAACATAATTACAATCCATTTAAATACACAATAGCTTTTGGTAAAATGCTGTTTATCAACACTTACTTCCGACAGATTTTCCAATAGAATACAAGTTGGGAGACAGATACGGATAATTAACCGTGAAATTTCTCAATACTTCTGTCAGTGCGTCATATTTGTGATAATTAAAGTCTAAGGCACACATTCCACATACAGTTAAACACATATTTAGCAGAGTTAATTTTAGCATTTCTCCACATTTACCTCTTATATTTAGTTTTAGATGGTTAGTAAATTATTATAATGGTTGTACAAGTAGATTGTTAGCACTAACAACCATATAGGAAACTATTGTTTTTCCTAAACCGCACTATTTATTATCAAAGTATGTGAGCCAGTCGCCACGAGAGCTTTTCACAGTTTGATAATATTGGTTATGCTATTTACGTCTCCCACAGCGAACTTAGCGGTCTCCCCTTCCTTGAAGCGGTTTAACAGAATAACATGGAAAATTCAAAGGATAAGGGCAATGTGTCCTTGCATTGAGGTTGTAATCCATTGACTTCATGAGAAGAGACTGCGCAAATTAACCTACAGGCAGAAAATAACTTCCTCTTTCATATGTTTGTGGGAGATCCTGTTTAGATGATTGAAAATAGAGTGTAGCGTGCAATTATATGTATGAAAAGCCTAACAATGGTTGAAACATTTAATGGGTATGAAAACATTAAAACATTATATTTCCATAGAGTAACGCAACAAACATTTCTACATTGTATTAATTCTGTAGAGCTTTTACAGGAAAATGACTAACAATAACTTAAGATTATCACAAAGGTATCCACAAAGCTGATTAATTTTGTCGGATTGGAAACCGCAGCGGATGTTTTCTTAAATCTTGTGATAGTTCTTAGTTATAATTACACACGATTTTTAAAAATATTTGTATTACTACAAGCAATACTGCGGGCTACTATACATACATTGAAAATATAAAATGTATATTAATTTTTCGCAAAAACTAATATTACTTTTACTATTTCGTTTAATAACATACAAACCAATTAATTGGTGTTTAGAAATAGTAGAATGGTGCCTTTTCCCCACCAGAAGTTCGTTACTAATATTTAAAGTGAAGTTTGCCGTGAAAATAATATACAGGTTGTCCCAAAATGAAGTACCCAAAAGTATAATGAGGGGTACAAAATTGAAAAAATAATTAAGGTTTCCTTAATACACTCAAGGTCTAAATAGCTTCATTAAGAAGTTGCAGCCCCCTAAAAGGGGTACCCGGAAAAAGGTGTTTTAGGCACGAGAGAACAGTAATATATCATTAATAAAACGTCAGATTGGCAAACAAAAATAATGCGTAATTTCAGGGTTCACTTAAAATGATTCTCTTTATCAAAGCCTAAATCTAAAACTGTAAGAGTGTAATATCTCGATAATGGTAACTCCTGCCGCAAAGAAATAAGAAGGTGTATTATTTGTATTTTTACATTGCAATCTTAATTTCCCGTTTAACTTCTAAAATTCCATTTGTTTAAAAAATTAGAGGGTGAATTCTCCCAACCCACCAAAACTACCCCAAAGAAAAGAACTTTCTAACCCTTAGCTATACCAAAAGGTGTGGGTTTACTACTATACTCGGCGCGCTCAAGCAATAGAGTAATCACGTGAACACTGCATGCACACTGCTAGTAGCCCTTCCTACAATCCCTATTACACTGTACTAAATGCAGTTCAGGTAAAGGCAATTTTGGCGCGAAATCCAAATTGAATTGTGTGTTCAAATCTGCTTCTGTTTCAACTTACAATTATTATTTTGTATTCGTTATTCTACATAGTCTTGAAAAAGAATTAACACAAACAGAACATTGAAGCAAGCTATAGCAGAAGGCGCAGCTTAACTAATGCAAGTTGTAAACTGGCCCTGTGTAAACGGGATGCTTGTAAAGCTTGTCACCACTTTTCTTAGCCAATAAGAAGAGCACTTCGAACAAGCACGTGCTGGTCACGCGTATTTATTACTCTATTGCTTGGGCGCGCCGAGTATAGAGTAAATACTAAGAAAATTTAACTTATTGCTCTTGTGGGTATTGGAAATATTTACAAAAAACCTTCTTTAGGGTGCTTCTTGCTAACGAAGCTCTTTATCTCATGAGTTTATTAGATAACCCTAATTATTTTTTTAATTTTCTGCTCTACGGTATATTTTTGAGTAGGTACTTAATAACTAAACCCATATAAGTTGTGTGGAAACATACAGAAATAGTGATGTCATATGTAAATATTTCAATTAACCGTAAATAAGTAAGAAAACCTTTATTGATTTATCTAATAGCTGACTGGTAGTTCGATTTAAAATATGTCTACCACAAAACGATTAACATATTTTCATAAAATATTAATTTTAAACGTAAATTGTAAAAATGCGAATAAGATTCTTTAATATTAACATATCACTTTTACAGTAATCTGTTTCCGAGTTGTATAAGCCAGTGGTCGGCAACCGAGGCACTTATCATCAAGTTGGGGCTGTTAATTACACCACTTACTTTTTGTTTTTATTCGTGTTTCATTATTATTATTGTTAGAACCTTAACCCTTAAATTGGAAAGTAGAAGAGTAGCCAGCAGGTGGTATATTTTTTATACAACTTTTCCTCTCCTACTAAACTAAACAACAAATTTTACTTTTTATACTTCTTAGTTTTAATATCAACTTATTTAAACAATATTGAGTAACATAACAGAAAATTATGATTAACTAGGAAGCAGTTTACTAACAGGAACAAAAAATGGATACTTTTGCAAAGTTTTGCTTTGAGGGCCAATTGTCGCTGACATATTTCGATGGGTTTCTCTAATCGCAAAACTGATTGTGTATTAGTAAATCTGTGACATGGTATACTATAACTTACCAAACCCCAATAGCTCGCAGATACTCACCGGAAAGATAGTGACTGCCACGACGCTATCTATCTCGCCACTTCGGCTCCAAAGCCCTTCCTGCCGATCCCTGCTATAAGTAAAAATTACTACAAAATAAAAGAAGGAGTAAGCAGAAAAACACTAAAACTATTTTTTATTGGTTTATGCAATCAGGAACCTTCCCAACATTGGTAATGTAACTCCATGTTTTTAGTAATGGTTCTAATTAAATAAATTAGATAATATAGCAAAATTTATAAGGTGATATTAACATTTTACAAAATATATGGGTTCTATTTTGTCTAAAAGTAAATAGATTGACACTAAAATTTTTTTAATAACAACTACAACAACAACTACGTAGCTATACTATCTTCTTCAAAGTAGTCTCCCAGAGAAGCCACAGCAACCTGAGGCGGTAATTCCACTCCTTGTATAGTCTATATGTATAGGTGATGTGGACTATAGTAGTGTTGAAAGTCTTCAACTGTTTCATCATGACTTTTTGGATGTTGTCCACAGTTCGAAAAAGATGACGTATCAAGTGGAACATGAGCATGGGAAACAGGAAGAAGTCACATGGACTCAAATCAGGCAATACTGAGGCTGCGGTACCTCAGAAATGCTGTTTTTAATCAAAAATATGGTCACGGAGATGACAGTTTGACAGGGATCGTTGAGTCATGATGCAGCATCCAGGTGTCCGCAATCTGTATAATTGGATTTCTGATTTTTAAATGGTATTGTAAATATATGTAAAACCAGCTTTCCACTGATGCAGAACTTGCGTATTTGGAGTCCAAAAACAAGCATACAACAAGCTATAAAGTGATAATTTTTAACATTTTATTGAGCCTCCCTCAAAGACAACCGTTCCGACAATTAAGAATTAATTCTGAACTTGCCGCATATTCTTTATTGCGTTACAAGATTTTCTTAAAATGCGGTTGTTTTAGAAATATATTTATCTATGCTTTAAGGGCTTTAGGTCATTTTTTCGTCAACACTTGCTCTCCGCCATTTTTGCTCGCCACTGATTGCTCAACTGCCGATTGATGGCTGCAATCGATGCTCGTAAAGACAGTTGCTCGCCATCCGTTTGCTCGACAGCAACCTGCTTGCACTACCATAACCACAACTGCAGGAATGTACAAGAGCTAGTTGATTTTTGCTAGCCACTTTCGTTTGTACAATAATTTAGTACATCTTTTGCTTTATAATTGAAACCATCACATATATTTTCAAATACCATACGTATAGGGATATTCAGTTCTTTAAAAATTAGTATTTGACATTTTAAGGAAATATACATTTTGTTATATTCGTTTGATTTTGCCACTTCATCTGAATTAAAGTCGTATTTTAATTGCCGTTCCGTAATCGATTACCATTTAACGCCGACCGAAAACAGTTCTTATAATCCTTGTCTGCAGAATGGCCCTGGCAATTTTACGCTTCCCGGAAGTTCACGTGCAGGATTTATTTTAGAATTCTTATACCATATTTCGTATATGATGAAATCCGCCAGCTATTGGAGATTCGCGTTGCGTTTTCTCGGAAGTCGATTTAATATCTCCTTTCGACCCGGTTGCTTGCAAACATCTCTGCGCCGAAATCAAGTACTCCAGGGGGTCTTGAGTTTTCGATCGCGTCAATTTTCCTATAGCTGTTATCACCGTGGGGTGAACAGAACCATCGACAAGTGTCGGGTTAAAGAAACACGCTGGATTGCAACCCTTGGAAGGCAATTCAGTGCGATTTTGCCGATCGCTTTCAATATCGTGACCCTCTGGATCTGCTGTTGCTGCGACAAACGCGTTGGGAATTTGTGCGGCGTATATTTCGTTCCTAAATTTCCCGTTATCCGTTGTCTCCATCGTGATCCAGTCTTCAGGGGCGTGCCTGTGAATTTAGTCTGCCTCTTCGGGATCTAGGAACACCCCAAGTTATGCCTCTCTCTCTACTTCCTGTATGAAGAAAACCAAGGTAAAAAATTGTACTGTATTATTGTGAAAACTTGTTCCGAGATTCATTTGACTGGTTTGTGCTGAACCCCTTTTCTTGATGTAACACAAAGCGAGCTTCAGTCGCCAGTTACCAGTATTTGTTAATCGTAAAGTGTAATTGTAAATTGCAATTTCTGTAAACTCTAACCTCACTGGCTGCACAGATTTGTGTGGTTAGTAAAGTAAATACCGGAAGCCAGGGGTGGCGAGCCTTTCGCTCTGGACGTTCCAAGAATCCTTTGTTTAGTCCATAGTTGTTTTCCTTGTTTGTTCTAAATTGCATTATTTGTGTGTTATGTTTTACTCAATAGATTTGGATGCGGTTAAACCGTAGTACGATGTTTCATTCCGGTGTATTTTATTGTGTGCATGAACTTTGCAAGCTTTATATGCAGGAGGAGGTACAATAAAGGTGAGATCGGTTTGCCTCCCGTAAGCGGTTCTCGTGATCCACCCCTACTCCTCTGAGTTAAGCCGAAAGCATTTTCCATATTTTCTGTTGCGGGTCAACGAAAATGCTCGTTTGGCCCGTAACAATTTATGTACCAAGGACCCAAATCGTGGATATATTGAAATCGGCTAGTCCTTTTTTAAAATCCAGAAGTTTATTAGAATTTATCACGTTAAACACGTTTGGTAGATAGCCGCATACCCAATAAATGGCTGTGATTTACATTATTAAGCATCGATCATCTGTCCGCCGAGCAATCGACTTGGCGAGCAAATATTTGTCGAACATAGAGATCCGGTAGCAAACGACATACAGGGAATTTTTCTTTTTAGTATACATTGCCTATGTATACTTTTAAAAAGAACGCGTCAATTACGCCTATTGTGTAGGCAACCAACTATACCGACATCTGAAAAACAGAAATAAACGTCACGGTAGTTGTGAATTATTTGAGTATGACAGTTCCCTGTATAAGCAAACGGGGACGAGCAAATGGACGCAGGCAAGTAGGCAGACACACAAAGAATTGTGAAAGCATGTCATTTTTAACAGTTAATTTATTTTGAAAAAATGTTTGTGTAGACAATTGTTCTAATAAACCACATTTTTTAACGAAATATGGCTTCTATACTCCTCTGTTTTTGAGCATAGGGTCATAAATAAAATTTTAAAATGTATAGGTGGCCCACGTCAGCTTTGTAAGTCTCTTGTGTCTTTGCCCCATTACGAAATCGTTACAGATGGTTTAAAACAATATTTTTTTAGACCTATATATAAATATAAATATAAATGTTAGATACCTGCTGGTTTTACAATTAGATTATTTCCAAAAAATTTAGTAATGCTATAATCCTAAAGCTTTAGGACTACTAAATAGCGTAAAGTTTTTATCAATTGAAATACTATTTTTGAGTAAACTCGCGATAATAGGCATTTTAAAATAACTGTAATGACCTTAATTTTGAAGCTAAAGAGTTCGAAAAATGTTGTTTTCTTGGAAAACTTATTGGTTAGCAGAATTTTTATTAACCTCTAAATATAGAATTTCATCAAAATCAAATCAATGTGTTCCAAAATATCGGTAGTCACACGTACACGGACATACATTATGTAAAATCTATGTTTTTTGGCTCTTGAAGATCCAAAACAAATACTTTTATTACATTCTCAAATTCAAATTTATTGTATTTCCCCACCTATACCTATACTACGAAATAGAAATAGTAAAAATTAATAATTTGGAATTCCTCCTACTAACAAATAGGTACTGAGTGATAATCTAAACTTCTATGTTAATTGTATCTATAATCTAATACTGAAATAGCATATCTGATGTGTAATCATCACTTGCCAATTCGTACCTTCAAACAATGTTAGTGGATCACAGTTATGCTGGTAGTAGGATAAATGTAAACAAAATTTACATTCTATTTTTAGATCAGTCACGTAGCGAAGATAACATCAGGTTGTCATTTTTAACAAAATGACACGGACGCAGCCACATACAGGATGCAGAAGAATAAAATAAATAGCATAAAAATATAGAAATCCGCAGGAAAACATTGTGCAAACAACATGGTGAAAACTATCTTAAAAAAATTATATGGCGGTAATTTAATTTTAAAATCATTTTGAACAATTACGAAATACTTCTTATACAGGGAATTTTTCTTTTTAGTATACATTGCCTATGTATACTTTTAAAAAGAACGCGTCAATTACGCCTATTATGTAGGCAACCAACTATACAGACAATTAAACCCTGCTGTGACCAAAACAATTAAATTCATTTAAGGTTAAAAAATAAAATTAGTTTTTATTTAGTGTCTTCTTGCGTTTTTTATACAACCATGTACAGTAAAGACGAAAAAGTGGAAATTGTAATGTGGTATCAGAATGGTAACAGCTTAAGAACTGCGAGAGACTTATTTTGTCTAAAATATCCAGAAAGACCTATTCCTTGTATTCGAACCATACAAACAGTTGTTAGAAAATTTAAATCGGAGGAATGCGTAATAAATTCCCATAAAATAAGAACTAAAAGTAATCATTTTTACCAAAGAAATGAAATTAAATATTTTATGCTACGTTGAAGAAATCATAATTAATAGTTATAACAAAAAATAATAATTAAAAAAGTCTACGATGGCCGGGAATCGAACCCGGATCAACTGCTTGGAAGGTAACTATGCTGACCACTATACCATCTTGCCGCTGATGTATTTGTGTTGTACAAAGAAAGTACAATGTTCACAGTCCTTACAGAAACATCACCCTGTCGATTTTTGTATTTACCAAATAAGTCATTAGTTGCGTCCTATATATAGGGCGAAATACTTATTTAATATAAACACTGCATCAACATAACCTTCATACTCAAATAATCACAACTATAGTGACGTTTCCTTCTGATTTTTAGTTGTCGGTATAGTTGGTTGCCTTTACAATAGGCGTAATTGACGCGTTCTTTTTAAAAGTATACATAGGCAATGCATACTAAAAAGAAAAATTCCCTGTATGTACTATCTGTTTAATAATTGTGTTGTGAAAATTTCAAAGTTAGCAAATCTGTATTTATAATTTTTTGTTCTATTTTCCATAAATATTTACTCAAGCAGAATAAAATAAGTTTTGTTTTCACATATGCGTTACACAGCCTGGGTTAAGACCGAATAAACAATATGCAAGCAATGATAAAAGAGAAGTGAATTGCATATAGGAAATGTTTGACTGAGATATACGAAGGATCCGTTCTGCACCCTGCTGCCACTTCAACCCTGTTCAAGGTAGTTAGTGACGTGGCGCACTAACCAATGGCGACCAACGGCTGTACGTACTCTCCGAGGTACCAGATATCAGAGTATGAGTGTTGGTTTACGGTCACACATCGAAGTGGTGCCCGTGCGGTTCCTTGAATACCGTTTGACCAGTATTCGCATTTGGTTGCCACCCTACTTGCCAATGATAAGAGTACAATTAGGTTTATTACACATGTGATACAATTATCAGAGTAAAACAGAGTAAACTATGTAGGCTAATAATTTATTACGTAAATTAAATGGGTAACCATACTAATGTGTACTTGATAAGGATCAAGCTATTGTATTTAAATATCGATGTTGAGTTTCTCTGAAGGGATTAAATCTTACTTTAGTGATTATTCAGTAACCATTTGAAAATCAGATTCTAAAACTTCTAATATTAAATGAGGAATACACAGTCCTAATGTCAGTCGAGCAGCTCTATAAGTTATTACTTAATTTATTGGCAAGTAGCCAATGTTATTGTTTGTAGGACAACATTCTATTTATGTTTATTTCCGTACAAAAACAAATGTGATGGATAATACATCGTGAGTCTGCTAAGAGGCAAGTTATTGACAGCGAATCAATACCTGACCATCAAGTTGCTTACAGACAAATGGTCTCCACAATAGAACAGATTCATCGCGTCGTTCGAAATATTAATGAAACTTACAAACTTCTAGACATATCACAGACGTTCGACAAGGTGTAGTACATTGGTCTCCTATTTAAGTTACTTTTCCTCCTTCCCTTAAACTATCTTTAATTCTTAAAACCGAGCTCCATACGCTTCCTTGTAAATTATGAGACTAAGTATACAAAACTCTATGCAATAAACGCTGGAGTACCACAAGGCAGTGTCCTCAGACCACTACTATATCTGTTATAAACTACAAACCTTCCTACTACACCGGACGTCGTAACAGCAACTTTCGCAGACGACACCGCAGTCTTAACTTCTGATCCAGACGCTTCATAAATACTGCAAATCAACTTAACCGCAATTTAAAAATACCAAAAAAGTTGAGAATAAAACGAAACAAAGTTCATATAGATAATAAACAACTGCCACAACAAGAGGAAGGAAATATCTTGGATTGTATCTTGATACGACTCACCTGGCAAAAACACATCATTACTAAACGTAAAGAGATATTATTATTACATTTAGGATGACTCTCTCCAAATGTATTTGTTGCTAGGACGCAACTCCAAACTCACCATTGAAAACAAACTTCTGGTCTACAAAGTAATACTTAAACTAATTTGGTCCTAACGCATCCAACTCTGGAGATCTAACACCAATATCAAAATTCTCTGCTGCGCATGATAGCGTATGCGCTCTGGTTCGTTCCCAAAAAGATTATTCGAAGGGACATTCAAACCCTAACGTCTGCAGTCTGCAGTATAATGCTCGACTTAGTATCCATTATAACGACGAGCAGCCAATAATAATCAATAGGAGACTATAAACACGTCTGCCCAATGATCTGCCTACCAGATTTTAATATGATTTTTTAAGTTAGTTTTTAGTATTAAGGCTTAGTATATAATTGTATCGTGCTAAAGCCAAAAAATTGTTACAAACCTATTTGTTACAGCAGCATTCTATTGAGCAAAAATTTACTGCATATACATTGTATAGGTGACAAATAAAGTATAACACTAAAAATTAAAAAAATGGGCATTACAAAATATTGTTTTTATATAATTATAATAATCGTAACGAAAATAAATGATTTTGTTTAAATGAAACACTATAAAATATTACGAATTTGTAAAATATTTATTTACATTGTTGAAATAACCTGGAACATTAATGTTAATAACCAAAATCATTGTTTGGTGCATGCTTGTGATTCCAAACATTAAACCTTTCAATTAATTCTTGCGACATTTCGGCCTTATAATCGCCAACGTTGCCAGATCTCATAAAACTCCCCGCCTGCTCGATTAACTTGAACTTCTTATTAAATTCAACAAGCGCTTGGTAATTAACAGCTTGATTATTCTTCATATTTTCAAACTTTAAATGCTCCGCCAGTTGTTCCATCTGTTGCTCACTTAAACGTTTTCCCAAGAACGTAGCCACCTGCTGAATAGACGAGGAAAGATCTTTCTTAAGATCCTCGTACTTTAAGAACAATATGTGATCTTGGTTTCTTCTTTCCCAAAACTGCATAACGTTTTCCCAATAAGGTGCGTAGCTTACTGAAATCATATTAAAAAGTTAGCTTGCATTACTGTTGTATGTATCTTACATTTTCCAGCAAAAAATAGTTCGCAGAAATCACTGAAGTTTCCCTGATATCCTTCGAAGAGCTTAGAATGATGATAGTATGAAACACAAGCATCCTTCGGATTTCTGACAACGTATATCATCTGAAATTTTCCCAAATTGAGTAGAAATTAATCACAACCGTGAAAGTGGAAGAAAATCATGTTTTAAGTGATTCAAATATAGAATCGTTACCTTGGGCTGTTTGCTTCCATCACGAATTTGCTTAGGTAATAAATTCCAGGGTAAATGAGTTTTTATAAAACGGGGATGTTCTTGATCGCCAACATATCTTACGGAATCTGTAAGGTATACTGGCGGATTAAAATCCTTCCTCGAACATAGCATTTTCCTGTAGTCAAAAAGAATGGAGTAGCTAAAACAAAGAAAAGTAAGAGACAGATATAAATTGGTATAGAAACGAAGACTAACTCAAGAAAGGGAAATCTTTCACCTAAACCTTTCTGGGCTTTTACAAAGTCGAGGTTATTCATAAGCAGCCATACCATCTCTTGTGTCCATGTCGTACCTGAAATTACACAACCAATTGTACCATTTTCAACACGATTTGGATTGTAGGTAGAAGTCAAACAATGAAAAAGTAGTAATTTAGTTAGTTCTTATATTCCAAGTATTGTTGTCGAATTTATAAAACAAAATAGGCAAGAATTATTAAGCTCTTAAAGTATACAGAATTAAAATGGATACAGAATCCAAGCAAATTGTAACCGAAACAGCGACTATTTCATTATTTTCCTGTAAACCTAGTGAATTCTCGCTAGAAACAGCAGTAGTAGTAAAATGCGTGACCTTGTAACATTTCTAAACTATTATTCTAACAAAATATAATTTTTTAGTTTGTCTAAATGCAACGAATAAAAAACATTAACAAAAGACTACAGGTACAGCTGTAAGTCAACCCATGTAACTATATCTTCTATTTGCTAAAATTACTAGGCAGACTGCGTTCTAACTCCGGACCCGTCTTAAACTTATTTACCATTTAGTAATCAGGGTATCAAAGCATCTTCTTCTGTGTGTAGTCAAATGGCCTGTTAATTACCTAAAATAGGTTTTCTTTTCACGTATGCCGGGCAGGAAACTAACACTTATCTACACGACTGTTGTTTAATTGGGCCGTACCAGTTTCCACATCGTCTGATCGTCATTTACTTGCAAAGAGTATTGCCAGAACTGTTGGAAGAAGTACCATTGGGAATTCGTCAATAGATTGCAACATGACGGTGCACCAGTACACTTTTCGCTTTTCGTCCGAGACTACATCAACCAAGTATTCGATGACGATGACGGATTCGCCGAGAAGACGAATAGCGTGACTACCACGCTCCCCGGATTTAACTCCTTCAGAGTCTGGTTTAGGAGACGCCTTTCATGTCTTAAGAAGATCTGCTAGCACGTATTCTGTCTACAGCGCAAGAACTCCAAACAACGCTTGGCATTTTTGAACGAGTATACTGAAATAACCTGCGGAGGTGCTATAGTTGCATCGAAGTTGGTGGTCGTCATTTTCGGTAATTATTGTAGTGTTTGACAAATAAATAAAGTTATTATAAGCATTGCTTGTAGTGTTTGGCTATTATGAGCATTTCTCCTAAGTCCAGTATTTCTCGAAATCTGTGCGTTTCTGGATGAGTTTCTTATTAAAAGGTGGTCTATTTGAATTTCCTACATACCATAACACATATTCGTTAACACCTTGTATATTATTTGAGCAAAATTGCAAAAATATGATTTTATCATAACATTAAGCTTCAGAAGGTGTATATTTTCATCAAAAATAGAAGACTACACTAAAATAGATAAAAATTATCAACAACCCCAATTTACTTTATTAATATACAAAATAAGAGTAGTCTGTTGTAGTACAATTGCCGCAAATATTTTGGTAACAATCATATATTATCGAAAAGCTGCCAAATCAGTGAATCACAAGTAGTAATTCTTTTACATTTAAATATACAGAATTCTGTTTAAATCATGTGGTGTTCTGGGCTGACGAGATTTCACTTTTACAAACATACATAAATAGTAAACAAACTTGCATGGTCTACCATGAGCTGTAAAAACATTTCTTAATATAACCGGGATGACTTAACATAAGCACTATAATTTAGTGCAGCATATTCTCAATACGAAAGAAATGCTTTTATGCAGAGCAGTAATGCAAAAATTCTAGCGTTAACTAAGCGAATTTCCTCGTAAAGATGCTTTAGACCGCGTTCCAGTCTCATGTCATCATGAGCCGAATACAATAGTGGGTTGTTCAGTTTAGCCTGTATTCAAGAGATGGTACTAAAACACCCATTTAGTTTAAAATACCAGTAACATCAGCAAGCAGAAGAAATCGCAAAATAGGAAGTAAAAGAAGACACCAAAAAGGCTGGACATGGCCAAATATCAGCAGAAGAAACAGTAGAATTAATCCGAAATAATTTCAACAAAGTAATGAGAGAAGTCTAGGGAAGGACTACATCCAGAAATGGATAAACGTCTGAGCAAAGAAGAAGAAGAATGAGAACGAGAAAGGCACCAAAAGATTGACAAACTGCCATCATTACACCGATTTTAAAAAAGACAACACAGCAGATTGCTAAAACTACAGAGTCACCAAATTATTACTCACATAAAGCATGGAGAACAAGAGTGTGTTCTCAGCGGTTTTCCTGGACATTAAACAAGCATTTGATAAAGTGTGGCATAGCGGCTTGTTTTGCACCTCCCCAGTCAGCTATACTTACTACTCAACTCATACCTTACAGATAGAACTTATCACGTCCAAATGAACAATGCAGTACCAGATATCCATTAAATCAAGTCTGGAGTTCTGCAGGGCAGCGTTCTGGAACCGTTACTGTACTTACTTTACACATCAGATGCACCAATCACAGACCACACTATAATTGCGATATTTGCGGACAGGGCCATCCTGTCAGTCAATAAGTCTTCTGAACTAGCAGTAGAACATCTTCAACAACATCTTGACTTGCTACAAAACTGGTTCCATAAGTGGAGAATTACGGTCAATACTGACAAATCAGCACAAGTAACCTTTACCACGAGACGTGCTGAATGTGCGCAAACCAGCATTGATAATGCCCCAATTCCAATCAAAAATGAAGTGAAATACCTTGGCATATATCTCGACCAAACCCTCACTTGGAGCTCACATATTAAAAACAAAAGGAAGCAGTTAGACCTAAAAATCAAACAAATGACATCGTTACTTAAAAGACATTCCCAGCTCTCTTTATCAAACAAGATCTTCTGTATAAAGTCATTCTGAAGCCAATATGGGCCTACGGAATTCAGCTCTGGGGATGCGCCAAAGCGTCACATACAAAAATCCTACAGAGATTTCAATCCAAGACCTGCATGCTAATCAATGCGCTATGGTACATAAGGAACCACACCCTTCATAACGACCTAGGAGTCCCTTACGTAGATAGCGAAATCAAGATGCTTTCGACCAACTACAGCAATAACATGGCAGGACACCCTAACCAGTTCATCGAACAACTTGTTAACCAACCGGGCATCACAAGAAGACTCAAACGACAATGGCCACTGGACCTCGTACTGCAACCCAACCAAAACTGAAGTAACCTTTAGGGAGACTAGCGTGGTTAGAGCTCCCCGCACGAAAATTACACCATCATATGAGTTTTTTACAGCTGCCTTGGCCGTCTTCCGCTTCCCAATATCCATGCTTTCTTGTCTCGATAACCCTCGTCTTGTATCTGTCGTCTTTGCATGGCTTCTACAATACCAACTTTCCAACTCTTTCTAGGTCTTCCCCTTTTCCTTCTGTAAGCTGGTTTCCAATTCCAGGCTTCCTGTGGTAACCTGTTTTCGGTCATTCTTCGTATGTATCCGTACCATTTTAGTTGTTTCATTTCTGTTGTATCGAGCAATGATGTTTCTACCTGCATTATTTCTTTTATTCTTTCATTTATGATGTGGTGCAATAATGTATATCCACAACATCTTCTCCAATACATCATTTCAGCTGCTGTTATTTTATTTGCCATATTTTTGTTAATTGTCCATACTTCGGCGCCATAGGTAACACAACTTTCAACTAAAGTACCAAACAGACGATTCTTTGTTTTATTTGAAAAATAATTATTCCATGGCACTGAATGTAGTTTTCTTGTTATAATTTTTCCTTTCTTTCTTTTGTATATCTCGACCGTCTCTTCCATCTGATGTAATATTTATATTAATTATTAAGTTTAATTACACCCTTGTCTGTTTGCAAATCTTGTCCTTGCCTTCCAATTACCATATACTGACTTTTTTCGGTGTTCATTTCCAATCCCCACTTATATTCCTCCGTTAACTTTCTGAATATGTAACTTATCTCATCTTCGTCTTGTACTAGAATGACCTGATCGTCCGCAAACAAAAGGCTGTAGATAGATTGCAAATACGCAGTTTAAAATAAAGGATTTATTAATTCCACTGCTATTCTCACAGTTCTTAAACGAAACTACTGAAATCGCAAGAAAAGAAGCGAAGTTTTACGAAGTAAAAACTGAAAAATGGGATACTATAATTGTGCTACGCGGACGTGCCGAATAGAAACTGAGACGGCTATAAAGGCACTTCAACAGAAATAACACAGAAACAATGATTACAAACAGAAACGCCGCAAAACTTACAAGTAACTTGGAAGGAGAAGAGTTGCAAAGAGTAAATATCTTTAAATGCCTAGGGGCGGTAATAACACATTGCCGGAATAATAGACGAAGAGATAAAGGAAAAAAGACGAGCATGAGGTAGAGCTGGTAGACTGTATAAATATCAGCAGAAACAAAATACTGACTAACACAAAATATCAGTAACAAACAAAGTAGAAAAATATAAAAAAATATTGACGTATGAATTAGAATCGTGGTTAAATACAGAATATCAACGTAACCAGATCAACAACACTTAAATAAGATTTCTAAAGAAAATAGGACGGATAACAGTCATAAGAGAAATTTAAAAAACAGAGTCCAGGTTAAACTAGAAGTAAATTCAGTAGAAACAATAATAGAAGATGGATAGATGAGATGATCCGAACACATTTAAAACGTGCAAGAGGAGGAAGAACAATAAAGTGAACATACGAAACAAAATCAATAAAAAATAAGTACAAGGAAGGCAAGTAAATCGTGGACTGAAGTAGAAAATGCAGGAGAAAAGCGAAATATAAAGAGGGAAGAGACAGGAACATTATATCAGAATAGAAGACAAGAAAATTTTGAACTTTCCCGGCCAAGCTTACCTTAGAATTTAGATAGTACAAGTTTATTAATTCCTATTGAAAACGGCAACGTTCTAAATATTGTGCTAGTAAGGGGTTTCTTAAAGTTTTGTATGTTTGAACCATCGTCTTCGTTCAATTTTACGACAGAAGATGGGTAGGAAGGCCTTTAGGATTAAGTAAGTATTTTAAAACATCAAATGCCATTTAAAGCACAATACCTTACACAATCCCGGCTTCAGCAACTAAAATATTAAGTAAGTAAAGTATTCGTCATTTTACTTTCATTTGCTTTCTACGACTCAATAATATTATATTGGTATTTATTAATCATGATGAATGGAGTAAGAATAGAAATAATTAACAAACTAAACTGTTTATTGTTCAAAATTTTAAACATTTCCAATAATTTATTTAAAACGTCACCTACCTGTTTTTGGAAAACTGCAAATCCATATATCGTCATTATAAACCTCCCAATCTTCAATGGCTTTATAAAAATCTTTGAACCTCTCAGGCATGGTAATACCTTTGATGCTGATATAACCAGTGCGGAAAATGTTTGTGAAGTTTTCTTTCAGAATGTCATCGTTAATAACATGATATGGAGCTTCCATATTCGACAAAACGTATAGCGTAACGCACTAACTATGAAAACTTTTGTAATTAACTTGAACTTGTATTACAGAATTGTTTATATACGTAAAAGTCAACAAAGGTTTGTGTTTTTCTGTGTGTGTACGGAAATATCCTTGGGTCTTTTTTACTCCTGAATGCTGTCTGTTGATGCGTGAACCACAAACTTTAATTATGGAAAAACGTATGTCAACGTTCAGATGGAATATTTATGCTGCAGTATTATTTAACTAGAATATGGTCAGTTTAACATATTATTTCCCTAGTTTAATCTTCACGAAAATTTCGTATTAGTGGCTATTAATAATAGCATGAGTTCCATTACAACAAATATATGATTCTTCTATATGTAGTGAAGTGCGAGGTGTGAAAACGTCAAATTCAAGAAAAATTACCTACCTATGGTAAAATAGAAGGTTGAGTTGAAAAACGATTTCCGCAAGGAAGTTTGCATTAATCCGCAATTTCCTAATCGATGAGTTTCCTTTAATTACAGTAATTTAAATTACGTTATAATAACCATTTTTAGACTTCACTGCATTGTAGTAAGTTTGAAAGTTATCATAAAAAACCTTAAATTAAACTAAAATGAATGTAAATGCTGAATTACAATTTCATCTATTTCATTTTAGTGTAGTGAGCACGTACTGGTTTAATAATGAAGGTCAACTCATTGACAAAGAAGTGTTTTACATATTCTACTACGTGTGACCTTGTTATCGCTTTTTAATATAAGATTTAAAATATTGTTCATTTACATTTATTTTTGTGAATTGTTGTATTTGTTGATTTAATTTTCCTACTAATAAGTAAAAAGAAATATTAATTTAAACGAAGATATCCATCCTTGAGATCCTAAAAGCCGTTTTAAAAAAATGTCTGTGTATGAGTATATGGATATATTTTATCCGACTTGCTTTTTAATATAATTTTATTATTCATGATTTGCTGATCTTCTCATATGCCTTCTCCGCGTTCAGAGGTTGGCTACCACTTGATTGAATTGATCTCTGCCCTCAGCTATTCGACAGTTGTCCTGCAGTCATCCCTGTCCAATTACGAATATTTCGGAGCCATGATAATAGTTTTCTTCCTACTGGTCTCTTGCCATGTATTCTTCCTTTAACAATGGTTTGTAGTAGTTTGTATTTTTCATTTCGGACGATATGCTCAAAGTACGCGGTATTCCTTCTTTTGATGTTCTTAATTAATTCTTCTTCCTTCCTTATTCTTCTTTGTACTTCGTTGTTGCTTATTCTGTCTACCCAGGAATTTTGAGTATTCTGCGGTATGCCCACGTTTCGAACGCTTCAATCTTGTTCATTATAGTTTTCTTTATAATCCAGGCTTCCTTACCGTATAATAATGTTGACCAGACGTAGCACTTGATGAATTTAATTTTTAAAGAAAGTTGCAGATGATTGTCGCATACCATAGTTTTATATTTGAGAAATTCGCTTCTTGCTATTCCAATACGATTTTTAATTTCTTTATCTGGGTCCAGTTCGTTGTTTATCCAGCAACCCAGATACTTAATGTTTGTAACCTGTTCTACCACTGTACCATTTATTGTCAATGGACCTCTATTTATGGGTTCATTCTGATACCATCCTAAAAATATCCATTTCCCGTAAGCATCAAGGTATTCGCCTAAGCATTGCAACTACATTGTGCACAGAGTATTTTTAATGGAACAAAACTGAACCAGCGGGTTTATAAAAGGTAAAATGTGAAAATATTTCCAGAGAATTTTGTTAAATTTCTGATTAACGTTTGTGACTTAAATTTTCAAAAGCAAAGTCAGGCATAACTACTTGAAAGTATAGACTAATTTCAAAAACCAGTAATAATTAGTAGTAAGCATTCGGACAGGACCATCCGGACTGGATGAACAAAACGAGAGAGAGAGAGAAAGCATGCTGATAAACTATGAATGCGAAAATAATGTATACGAGGCTTGTTCAACTGAAACCCATCTTTGATCAACTTGAAAACAAATGGAATAATTCAAATGACGTTTCTTAATGTTAATAGTGTTTGCAAGCAAGATTCTGACTTTTAAAACTTCCATTTTGAAAATGGCGTTTGTTGTTGAAAATCCGTCCAAGTTTGATCAGCGTGCGGTCCTACAATTTTTATGCTTTTAAGCACTGAGGGTCTGCAGCCATTGCAGATTCATAGGCGAATGCAAGCAGTTATGGAAAATGCATATATGGCTATGGATGAGCCGCGACCAGGTGCACGGTGTATTGCATGAACACAAAACAATATGGCATGTGTGGAAGGCAGTATTAGAGAAAATCGTGTAATTTCAATTAGAGAAATTTCTGAAATTATTGGTGCTAGTGTAGCATCTGTCTATAGTATTGTTCGTAATCTGGGATACAGCAAAGTTTGTTCGCAATGGACTCCTCGTATCTTGCCTAATGAACAAAAATGCTTGCGAATGGGCTTATGTCTGCAACACCTCACAGACTATAGGCAAAATGGTGATGACTTTCTTCTGTCAAAAATTTCTGGTGACGAAACTTGGTGCCACTACTATGAGCCATCCAGTAAGTTATCCTCGATTCTGTGAAAACATTCAAATTCACCACCACCGAAGAAATTCAATAATCTGCTGCAGGCAAGGTGATGTTAACATTTTTTTTTCGGCCGTGAAGGACCACTGTTGATGATACAATGAAACTTTGAACAAGCTTCATCAAGCAATAAGACGGAAACGTCCAAGAACACTTACGCGTGGGGTCATTTTGCTGTTCGACAATGCTACGCCTCATGTTGCTAATGTGGTAAAAGAAAATCTTCAACGAAAGAAATGGAGGGTTTTAGAGCATCCACCCTACAGCCCGGATCTATCGCCTTGCGCTTTCCCTATTTTTGGACCGCGGAAAAAGGTGTTAAAAGGTTGGCATTTTGAGTCTGATGCAGAAGTACAGATAGCTGTGGAAGACCTCTTCAATCACCAGCCACAAGAATTCTATGAGTAGGGTATACGTCGGTTAGTAAAACAATGGGATAGGTGCCTTAACTGTGACGGTAATTATTTATAATTAAATTGTTGTATAAATTTTTTAAAAGCAAAGTTAGGTATCAATTGAGCACACCTTGTAAAACATAAGTACTTTCTTCAAAATGTCACTAAGACTTGGTGACTACTTGGCAAAGTCCAGACGGGGCCGCTATCAAAAAGAGAGACTACGTGATTTCTAATAGAAAAACATAATACTGGACACAAGCGCAATAAATACAGTAAATGTAGGTAGCGACCACCAAATGCTAAGGGCGAAGGTATATATAAACAAAAAACAAGAAAGAAGAGAGCTAACAGCATCGGAAACCCACAAAATAGATACCCAACAACTGAAAATAAAAGCAACAGAATACCAAGAACCAATCGAGGAACTTATTGAACTTGTAAAAATGCTGAATCCCTTGACGATTATAATCAACGGATAACGAAAAACATATTAAAAGTATCAAGAACAATAGCAAGAGTGCAACAACAAAAAGGCAAACAACTGCAAAAACTTAGCAAGATATCATAAATAAGTAAAATGATAAAGCAAATCATACGGAGAGACATAAGAAAATATGAAATCCAAAAAAATAGGGGAATCCCTTGAAGAACGAAACAGCTTAGAAAACCCGGCAGGTAAACATACCATAATAAAATAATGAAATACTAATAATGATCAAATAACCAACAAAGAATAAACAATAAAAGGGGTAGAAAAATATTTTAAAGGCCTATGTGATACTAAGTCAGAACCGTCATTGGAAGTTCTAAACGTGGGGTTAGAAGAAATACCAAATATTTCAATACACGAAGTGAAACATGCTTTAAATAAAATGGCAAGTGGACCTGTAGAAGATTAGGTAATAATAGATATGCTCAATTATGGCGGAATATCTATCCTACGAGGGTGATTCAAATTTGACCTGCATTTTATTTTGTTCTGGTCGATACAAACTATAAATTAATATTATATATACATCATTTTTCTAAGTAACAACCCCCTTTAAAATACACTTGCCCCATCGCTCCGGTAGCTTCCGTATTCCCGTTGAAAAAAATTCTTTTCTTTGACGATGTAGCCAACTTTGCACCGCATCCTTCACTTCCTCATTAGAGGCAAATCGCTTGCCTGCCAAGAACTTTTTTAGTGGCCCAAAGAGATGATAGTCACTTGGGACCAAGTCCGGACTATATGGGGGGCAAGGCAGTACTTCCCAGTCCAATTTAGCCAATGTATTGTTCGTTAGATGGGCTGTATGTGGGCGAACGTTATCGTGCAGTAGAATAACGCCCTTGCTTAAGAGACCGCGTCTTTTTGTTCGTATGGTCATCTTAACCTTTCAATGAAGCTCATTGTAATAAGCGGAATTAATCGTTTTTTTTTTCTTCGAGAAAATCGACGTAAATTGGTCCAATAGCATCCCAGAATACAGTCACCATAACTTTGCCAGCCGATGATTGTGTTTTGAATATTTTGGGCGGAGGTGAGCTTGAGTGACGCCTTCCCATGCTAAAATTCTTGCTTTCTGGGATATAATGGTGTACCCAGGTCCCATCAGTTGTTATGATAGGTGACAAAAAGTCATCGCCTTCATAGGGAAGCCGTAGTTCTCTGCAAACCTGAAGTCGTTTCTGCTGTTGTTCCGCGGAAAGTCGTTTTGGAACCCACCTGGCGCTAACTTTACTAAATTTAAGCTTATCGTAGACAATAGTTTGAACACTACCAACACTAATGTTTACAATCCTAGCCATTTCCTTCACAGATATTCGCCTATTGCTCCAGATCAGCTGGTCAACTTTTTGAATGTTCCCAAGATTCACAGCAGACGCTGGACGGGCAGCATGCGGCAAGTTCGACACGCGTTCATGACCATCCTGGAAGGATTTACACCACTCAAAGACTGTTCTGAGTGATAAACACTTTTCCTCAAACTGTTTTTGAAGTCTCTGATGAATATCAGTCGCTTTTACACCTTCATTGAAAAGAAATTTAATAATTACACGTTGTGCAAAAGAATTTGACACATTGTTGCACGACATTGTTAATACAACTGGCAGTATTGATATATTTAAGTTGAAATTGTTTATGGCGTTGGCCAACTTCGATGAATATAAAACCACTTTGCAGTATCTCTTCAATAACGTTCAGAAAAAAATAAAATGCAGGTCAAATCTGAACCTCCCTAGCATATATGCTAAAACAGCTATATGACAAATATATTACTGAACAAAAAATACCGGAGAAATTGAACAATACCTTGATGGTTTTATTATTCAAGAAAGTAGATCAGAAAAAAATTGGAAAATTATAAACCAATTAATATCATATCAGCACTGTACAAAACCTTCATAAAGATCATCACAGTAAGAGTAACAGTCAAACTAGATAAACTAGCTGAGAGAACAAGCGGAATTTCGCAAAGGGTACAGTATCCTTGACCGCCTACAAGTCGCAAGAACATTAATAAGCAAGGCAAACGGGTAGAATATTACATTATGAATGTCTTTTATAGACTCTGAAAAGGCATTCCACTCTACAGTAATATGAGCAGTCCTGAACGCCCTGAGTAACTGTATAATAGACCACAGATATACAAATATTATAAAGTACATATACAAATACGCCACATTCCAAGTTAACTTAGAAGGAAAATCTATCAAAAACAAAATGAATAAAGGAGTGCGACAGGGGACGCAATTTCGCCAAAGTTGTTTACAATAGCAATGGAAGACACGTTTAAACTACTGTATTGGGGACCAAAGGCATATCCATAAAAGAAGAATTGTTGAACCACTTACGTTTTGCCAACGACACTGTGATATTCAGTGGGAGCACGGAGGAGCTGCTAACAATACTCGAAGAGTTACATGCAAAATCAAAAAGGAATAGGGCCAAAGATAAATATTAGCCAGACAAAATATATGACGAATGATATCGAAACCAACGACAATATAACTCTCACGATACGAAACCTAGAATTCGAAAAAGTAGATTCGTATGTATACTTGGGACAAAAACTTGAAATAACTAAGAACAATCTAAAAACGGACCTAAATAGAAGACTATCTTTAGCATTGGCCTGTTTCAGAAATTACAGAAAATCTTTCAACCTACCTATTACGATCAAATCAAAAACCCCGTACCAACATACGGAACGGAAACATGGACAATGAACAAGGACATAATTGAACGACTACAGAAAACGCCAAGAGCAATGAAAAGACGTATGCTACCGGACCGTATTCCATATATAGGGTAATTCATTAGCCTCTTTACAAACTTTATCAATGAAAACTAGATGTAATTTCATGAAGAAATGTTCTTATGAATGTAGATTCTATCTTTCTTTGTTAAGAAGTTATAGGATTTTTAAACGCTCGTAATGCAGCGAGAGAATATCTAAACAGAATTCCTAATAGACGTCAACCGGTACAATCCATGGCCATATAGATCACCCAACTTAAATCATTGCAGTTTTTATTTATGGAGTCACTTCAAGAAACTTGTTTATGCCATTGAAATAAATGATCGTCATCAATTATTGCAGAAGATTCAAGATGCTGAAACTCATATTAGAAATAATATAAATTTATGCGCCCAAGAGAGTTTAGTTCGTCGTTGCAAGATGTGTATTCAGGAGAATGGATTAATTTTTTCCCATTTACTTGTTATGTTCTTTTGAAATTTGCCGCTCCGTAGGAATTATAACGTTATTTTAATTACAGTCTTATTTTGGGTTACCGTTTCGCTATTTTGTTTTGTCTTTCTAAGTTTGAGTTATGTTGATAGTTCCTTTTGTGTCGAAATTGCCGATTCTTGTTTTTCTCGCGCGTGACCTTAAGCATTTCCGAGAACTTACGTGTCCCTTATTCTAGAACTTTTACATAACGTTTCGAAATGTGGTGCAATATCTTTTGGGGGGCGATGCAGCTTCATGTCGCGTTAAGTATTCCGTCAGCCTTAGATCTCCGCCAGACTCCGGTCATCGAAAATACCATCAATCGAAGGCCGTTACAAAAGTCGAAGCCAGACCCTTAAGAGAGACGGACGTAACTTCGAATATCGTTTTCTTTTCCTTCGCGGCGCTTCTGCTAAATTGTACCGTATCGCTATTTGCTGTAGAGCAAAATTAAATCGACTTAAGTCGGATATATAAATAGTAGCAGAATATTCGCCTTGGTTTTTGACAATTAAGGATAATAATTGCTCCTGCCGATTCAATTCGGATCTCAGTGATGTGAAAAGAAAAAAAACCGTGAAAGTGTTTTGCTGGAAATTGTTTTGTTTCCGTCGTCCGA
>JABXWE010028777.1:0-18969 GCA_014611495.1 Limonius californicus
TTTAAGACGAAAATAATATACTGATAATTAGCCTTTTATCATCAGAATGATATCAAAAATTAGAATAAAATTTAAAGGAATGATGGTTCAATTTAATTTAGTTGAAGTTTACTAAAACTGGGTTAATAAATACTGTAAAGAAAAAAATATGATATTTATGTTTATTAGACACTTCAGTTACCTACTTGTATGCTAATATATCGATAATAATTAAAACTGAACCATTAAACATCAATTCTTCACCAGTCCCATCCTCAGTCTGAACAGCTGATAGAAAGGTTTGTCCGCATACTAATTTTTATGAGGCGAAACCCAATATTACATATGAAATTGCCAACGAGCCGGAACGTGGTATTATATATATATATATATATATATATATATTATATATATATATATATAAAATGTTTAAGAATCTTTAAATAGAAATAAGTACCTATGGGACATTTTAACTACAATTCGCATGTATACGGTACGGTTTATAATCTACAACATTTTAAACACTAACCCATACACAATACAATTTATAGAGTAGTATGTAATATACGGGGTTAAGCACGGGAGAGTACAAGCTTAGCAGTTCAAAAGTAGGCAACCCAAAATACATTACATAAGATACTGCCATATCTAAATTTTTGTTAAAGCTATTATGAATCAGAGATACCTGTTTGATAAGCCTCACAGTTTACTGGCTGATTCAACTCAAACAAAGTTTGCATAATATGCATTTGAATACAGAAAAAACGGGATGGCACCCTACGCACTATCTTACTAACTAGAATATCACACCGGCGTCTCTGAGTCATATTAACATAATAAAAATGTAGATACCGCCGTATTTTGTGATACGCATTTAGTGTTTCCATTCTTGGAATTATATGCTTATTCGAAAAAATAATACAAAAAATGTAATTATTTTTAACGAACTTACACAGTGTCATGCTGCAAATATACTGAACTAAACTTATACATTCCAACATTCCTTCGGCTTTTAATTATATATATTGTGATCATTCTAACTTGTAACAAGTAGGTAGGCTACACCTTTATATGTGCATGAATTGCATAGATAACTTTTCTTATCAGCTAGAAAAAATTTTTTTGTATTAAAAGTTGTTTGGACATTCAAATGTCAACTACTGTTTTGTCAGAACTTGTTTGTTTGTTGATCTGTAAAGATTCTAGTGGTAATAATAATCAGTTTCAATGTATTCTAACGGCGAGAAATCGAATGTGATGTTGATTTTGTGAGAATGCAGAGGGGCGGTGGTTTAGCAGTAACACGATATCTACGAAGGTACCCGGATAGACCCCTACCATCACATAATGCCTTTAGCTGTATGGAAAGACATATGCGGGAATATGGACAATTTTCCAAGCCAAAGGTGAGACAATAACATGTCACAACTGTAAAACCTGAAGCGGCAGTAATCACCATATAAGCCAACGAGCAGTTGCAAGAACTGTAGGCTTTAGCCAAAGTTCAGTATTTAACATTTTAAAGCAAACCGGTTTCGTGCTAACTCCGTCACATCAGTGCAACCCTTACGGAAGGTGATTACCCACGTCCGAGTAAATTTCTGCCAATTTTAGAAAATCATTTGCCTCAACTTTTAGGAGACATTCCTCTTTATATTAGAAATGTGGTTTCAAAATGATGGAGCACCTGCCCACTTCCATAGAATTGTACTACCAAGGTTAAACTTTTCATAGCAGAGTATTTGCAAGAGATGGAATTCATCCTTGGCCTCCACGTAATCCGGACTTGATTCCGTTAGGTTTCTTTTTGAGGGGTAAAATAAAACTCCACGTCTACGAAACTCCCATAGAAACTCAAGAAGAGTTACGTGGAAGAATTATTGAATCATGCTAACTCATGTTAGAAATTCTCTTCTGCCGTATGTTGATTGCATTGTTACTTCTACATATTTTTATGCTTTCTTTTGGCTTTCTCTGTGTTTGTTTTGTTTAATTAAAAAAATTGTAGGAAATAAATATTGTAAATGTACCTATTGCAAAACTGCATCTTATTTATTAGTAAATATTTTCAGGGGTAATATAATAAGTGGTATGATTATTACCGATAATTGTTTGGAATATTAATGAATTGTAATCCCAAAGCTGAAAATACAACGAGTCCGCAGGACGAGTTGTATTTTCTTGCATTGGGATTGCCAATGAATTGATATTCCAAAAAATTATAGGTTATTAATCATACCACGAATAATATTTAGGACGACAATATATCGATTTGAAATAAAGAAAAATCGTGTCACCATTTTAATTTGAAGTAATTTACAGAAATCAAAATCAAAAACTAACAACGTGAACACTAAAGAGAAAAATTAGGGTCATTTTAATTCGTTACAGTTAAAGGTTTGAATATTGAAGGTACAATTTTCGAAAAGAACGCGTGGACCTGTCTTTGTTGACACTTCGGTATTGGTAGTTGTAGCAAAGAGCAGTATATTTATAAAGAGAGTTAGCCTTATGGGTTATATAGTATCGTTATAATACTCCCGTCCGCTAGGATCGCCAGGGTCTGGCCCCCAAGCAGGTGGGACTCGAACTACACAGAGTTTATTCATCATGTGAAAGCGACGATATTACAGATTCCTGTAGCATTTTTGTTTCCTTTAGAAGCACAGCGTTGCCATGTTGTCATAAAATGCGAAATTTCTAGGAATATTAACTAAAAACAGCACATTCTATGGTTTAATGAGCCTTATGAATAAAAATTAAGCAATTATTTATTAGCAAAAGCAAATGCTTTAAGAAAAAGCAATTGCGCAATTATTATAAGAATAAAAATGTTAAGCATATGTTAGCTTTCCGTTATTGTTTAAGCAGTTCCTAGTTTTGACATGAACAGACCTGATATGATTTGTTGACGGTTCCAAGTTATTTGTTGGTTAGAGTTTTGTATGAATCGGTACTCCCACGTTTTCTTAATTTACTTTAAAATGTCTGATACTAGTCTTCAGTATAGTTGTGAGGATGAACTAGGAGTAGATAAACAAAGTAGTTTTGTTAAGAAATTAAAAGAAAATAGATTGTTTTTAATAGATCACAAGTACCTCAAATTAAAAATACAATATACTGCTCTTTGGTTGTAGCTATCACATTGTTTATGGAGTTAACCTTGTTTATTCTATTACAGTCGAGACTAGTTTCTTCTATATTTCCTCTCATTTTGTTCACAACTTCCTCGTGAAGCTTAGGCTGTATTGTAAGGTATGGAGCAATGGAATTAGAATTACCATGACCAGTAATTTTGATAAGCTGCTGATCTGGAATACCTGCGTTTGCAAGCTGTGTAACTGCGGTAGATCGGTGACTGTGATTAGTGATTTTCCTTCGCTTTGTATCAAGTCCAGCTTGTTCTGCAGTATTTTTAGTCCATTTGGACAACTCACAAATCCCCACGGGAGTATTTTTGTACCAACCTTTAGAATCGGCTAATTTCCAATTAGGATTTGGTGTAATGAACAGTCTGTCTGTTTTAATATGCGGCGGACGTTTCTCCATCAGGTTTCTGAATAAACGAACTGGACATATGTCTGGGTCAATTTCATTGGGAGTGAGCCATTTATTATTAGCACAACTTCTTGCACTTCCTTGGTTAGTCTTCGTAAATACTGGATTGTACACTATTCTTCCTGTTTCATTGCCGTAATTGTCAAGCTCTTTCTGAAAATACGATACTAAAGCATTCGCTGCTTCGTTGCCTCTCCAAGCAAGTTCGGTAGCAACGATGTTGAAAAACTTCTTCTGCAAGCCTGCAGGTGCATCTTCGTCCCAACATTTTTGCAGAGATGACAGTTCCTCCTTAGTAAAAGCAGCAGCGCTTTGCTTACGTTTCTCCGGTCTCTTTTGTAACTGCTTTCTTTTGTAATCTCGTGCGTCCCTTGCACCTTTAAATTCTAGGTCATCAAATGGGTTGAATTTTTTTCCATAGCTTTTCAAACAACTTTCTTGTAGTTCCTTGGCAACAGTATTCCAGTGTGTTTTGATAACAGATTCTTTATAGTCTGTACCATCCAATTTCTGCATATTACAGGCATAATCTTTCAAAATATCTGCCAGCTCCGCAATTGTGGTATTTGCATTGATAACATAACCCCTGTTTGTGCAAAAATTGTTGAATTGCCTGGTAATTGATACTTTATTTCTTGCCGTATTCGACGGAATACTCTTTTCAACTTCCTCATTTATGATGCCAATGGACATTTGTCCCCAACGATCGCTCATATTGAAAAATAAAGATAACTGTCAAAACACATAAATTTGACGTTTATAATTTAAATCATTATTTTCACTTGACAGTTAGTAAAACAAAAACTAAGCAGGTTTATCACCGTGAAAATACAGCGACAAGCTATATTTTCACTGTAGTTCCGATTCTATTGGCTGAATTTCAAAATTTGAAATCCACTGATTGGTTGTTAAGCAAGGAGATATATTGTCATTGTAATTTCTGAGTACATCCAACGTAACTACTTTGATTTATATTTATTTAAAAAATGTAAAGTTTATTAACATACCCATGGAATACAAACAGCAGTAATGTGTGTAGCCTATATACCTGTTACAAGATAAAGTAATCACTCTGTATCCTATGTAATTTAATATTAAATTAGAAATATTTGGCGATTTTCTACAGTAATTAAAATTGCCTTGTTTTATTTAATTGTCATATATAAACCACTGATTGTACAGTGAGATAGTGTTTCAATCATACCTTACTACTTTATTTGTAAATTACCTCCTTCATTTCTATTAATAAACTTAATTATTTTTTCTGCGTTTTTTTCTATATTGAATATTTTAATTATACCAATTTTCAAGAAATCCTGGAAACGTTTGTAATCAAGTATATGTATGTTTCATATAAATACAATAAAAGAAATTGGGCAACGTATATACTGAGTGAAAGTATATTTCATACATCTTAAATTGATATATAACGCGTCTTCTAAAAAAATTTAATTAAGAACTGCAAATTTGGAAGAGCAAAATGCTCAAAATTTAATAGGCTATCACTTAAAAACATGTAATTATCCATCTTCATATCCACGAATTTCATTAAAATCGGTAATCTGAAGGTTCAAACATTTGTTGATTTGCCATCGAATGATCCTTTACTTGTATGAATTTTAGAAGAGAACAAAGTAAATATATCGGCCAAGCAATTAAGCCTCTTCCGTTTGCCTTGAAAACAGCATTAGAAACGCTATAAATTTTTCTTTAACGGGTACCAAGTTATTCGATAACTCCTGAACATAAAATCTGATTAGTTTAGATTGATTGCCACTTATCCTTACATCATCCTTGATTTAACAAATTCGTATCATTCACACACAAGCATGACTATATAATTAAGCAATTACCGATCTGGTTATTTCGACATTGCGCTTTCATAAAGGCTACGAATTGTTACACCTAAATTTGCTCATTAATTATAATATATCATAGTTGGTCAATGTACAGATTAAATCATCTAGTAGATTGTGGGTGTAACGATCTTAAGCGTTTTAGTTATAGTAGTCGAACAGGCGGTGGCCAACGGCTACTTGGATCTCGGGTCGTGACTGCACGGACCACGGAGAAAAACACTATCACTTGCTTATATTGTTCTGAAAGTTCATTTAGTCGGCTTACTTATATGGCATTGCTTAAACACTTTCGTTTTGACAATGACTTATAGCAGGTTCTTGTGCGTTAGACGGACACAACCCGCATATGCATTTTTTTAACTTGCTGAACAATCAGGTCAAATACGTTGAAAGAACTAGTTGTCCTCTATGAAATTTGCAATGCTTAAGTAAGTAGAAAAGGGTTTTTGAAAGACATATCTGAAATAATACGCCTTGACACATGCATAAACGCAGAAATCTGAAAAACTACAAGCATAAGCTGTAATAACTTACAATTAAATTCCATTGTATGATATATTGTTAAAATATTGTCTAACTCAAAAGTATGATATTATTAGGTTGAAGGGAATCCGAAAGCTAGTGCAGCCTTTTTCTTAAGCAGTCTACAATATATTTTTTTATTTTATCCAAAATGAAGATTACTGACCATGTCATTCTATTAGAGCAACAGTAGCTTAGACAAGTTATAATGACTTCCTTGCTCCTTGTTTATTCTGTATATATGTCGAATCTAGAAGATGTATTTGTACATTTCATGAAAAGGACATCCACTTCATGAAGCGGCTCTTCATACTGTAATTTCAAAGTTTTTGCAACCTGGACAAAAATCCCATCCATTTCATGAAGTGGAACCCATCCTCTTCCCGAGGGTGAAATCATACGAGACTACAGCATTTGGACAAGCAAATTGTCCATTTCATGGAAAGGTGGGATAGAAAACAATATTTGGTGCAATAATTGTTAGGTCGACGCAAGTGGATATCCAATTTGTGTAAAAGTCATATAATCACCGACCACCTGTCAAACAGTGCCATTTTAAGAGTTGTGTTTTGCTTGAAGAGTTGTGAGTTGTTGTGGTTTGTTTTCATTTCGGGGTTCTTTTCTCATTACCTAATTATTGATGTAACATGGAGTACGACGCTAAAGACAATTTTTTCAATGCAATCGAATTTGATAAAAAAAAGCGCGACAAAAATGAAGACACTGAAATTAGACATCTAGTCGCATACGAAGACCTCTATGATCGTTGTCACGAAATACACGTTTCTACATGACCTGGAGGAAATGTAAAGATGAGAAATGCTGCAAAAATCAGATACTGTGTGCCTAGACCTTGCATTGAAGCATATTTCAAAAGTTGCAAATCGTGCAATGAAAAAAAAAATCATATCTCGTAAAGTTGTCGTGAAACTAATAACATCGAAAGATTTTAATGCAAGAGGACAGATAGATCTTATGGATTTTCAATCTATTCCGGGTGGCAAATTCAAGTGGATATTGAATTACCAAGATGACAGTACCAAATTCGTTTGCTTGAGATCTTTGGAGACGGAAAGAGCTGCGGAGGTGGCTTCTCAATTGCTGGTAATCCTAACTTTTGGGGCACCCCGCATCTTATAAAGCGTAACGGTTGTGAATTTGTGAACCATTTGATCAAGGAATTGAAAGAATTGTGGCCTGAATGTGTTATCGTAAATGGGCGTCCCGGTCATCCACAAAGTCAGGGCAGCATCGAGCGCAGTAATCAGGACATCGAGAACATGATCAAATCTTGGATGTTCGATAATGATTCAACACACTGGGCAATCATTTCGTGCAATGACAAAAAATATTTCCATCATCGAATTATCGGGCGATCTCCCTATAAAGCACTTTTTGGCCATAACCCGCGTGTGTGTTTTACTATTTCCAACCTGCCGAAAGAAGTCCTAGAACGCTTAGTAAATGCAGAAGACCTGGATACTCTTGCTGATGAAGAATTATTGCAGTGAATAAAACAACTGACAGCGAAACGGATAACAGTTGTAAGTCACCAAATGAAGCGCAAAATGGAGAAGATGATGAGGATGAAGGGATACTTGACTCTGCCACAGTCGAAACAAATAATAACTTTGACAATGATTATATCCATAGTGAGTTGAACGATTGAGAAAAAAAGATTCGAAATGAGACAGAAGCAATCTGCGAAGGTCAAAAACGTGCGGCAGAGAAAATGTTGATGTAATCTGAACGTAATAATCCAGCGTTTATTGTAAATGATTGTGTTCTTGTTTCCGTCCCGAAAGTTGACCGAGAAGCGGCAGATCCCCAAAATATTGTGCGAATACTCAAAGATCGTAAAAACGGGATATCAAGTTGCCACAAGGCATGGTTCGCTGAAAAGTTGGTATGGACATGATACACAAAATGCTACTTCCAATTTTTTGAAACCTGAAGATGCACTTACGTCGTAACAAATTTCTCTACGAGAGGCGGTTGCTGCAAGCTCAGGGGGCAAGGTGTAGCAAAATGTTTCTTCAAACTTTCTAAGCAGCAGAACAAAAATAAAAAATATATTTGTTTTAAATCCAAGAGGTTATGTACCAGCCGTTGTCATAAGAGTTTGTATTGTGCAAACAAGTAGCTCATAATATAAGAATAAATTATAACTTACTTATTACATATCTATATTATATATTATCAGACATGTATGTGCCAGTGCGAGTAAGTTATAATTTTCATTACAACATACAGTGTTGTAGTACTCCTCAAATATTTGTGTTTGTTCTTTGTTTAAATGTTTAATGTTTATTTTTTTGACATATATTAGTATAGTTTTTTTTCTTCTTTAGCATAATAAAAAAAAGAAAAACTCCTTTTTTCTTCCCACTTCACTACGCAGCTATAGGTACGAAAATAGGGAACGCGAAATGGACATCCATTTACGACGACCCAACAATATTACACCAAATATTGTTTACTATCCCACCTTTTCATGAAATGGACAATTTGCTTATCCAAATGCTGTAATCTCGTATAATTTCACCATCTGAAAGAGAAGGGGTTCTACTTCATGAAATGGATGGGATTTTTGTCTAGGTGGCGGAATACTTTGAAATTACAGTATGAGCAGCCGCTTCATGAAGTGGATGTCCTTTTCATGAAATGTACAATTACATCTTCTGGATTCGTTACTATTCATGGCATTGTTAATTTATGCAGCACATTATGTAAGTAACAAGGTTTAAACAGCCTCTATCAGTAATTTTACTATTTAAATAATAAGAATATTAATCTAATAAATCTGTATTCTGTTGCAGCCTCCAGTGTTATCATTGATTTACTAGATAATAATAATTTACTATGTCACACACTGTATTTAGAAAAAAGGTTGATTGAATATAAAGTTTGGTGTAGTTATTCCCTATCACTCAAAATGTCAATATGTAGCTTCCGTTTTAATCTATTGTGTAACAGCGGTTGAGCTATAGTATAGTACACTACTCCACGGCGTTGATCAAGGTTTTTATAAAACTTTTTAGTAGTTTTCGATATGAATTCTTGAATTGGCGGGATACCTGTTTCTCTATGTAGTTGGACATTTCTAATAAACCACTGCGCGTTTGTTACGGTTTGTAGCACTAGTAATTTGTTTATTTTCGTTTTTGATGTAGCACTCCCGATACAGCAACCACAGGTAAAGATGGGTTCGATTATGGAAATATGAATTAGGATTCTACATTGTATTCTAAGCGATGACTTCTTATTTAGGATGGGTAGAGCAGGGTTAGTCTGGTGTACGATTCCGATAAGTTTTTATTTATCTGATAACTCCAGATCAATCTTTTATCAAGATATCTTCCCAGATATCAAACCGCGGTATCTTTCGGATTTCAGAAGATTGGATTGTTGTTGATGAGAATGTTTTATGGATCTCCTGGTCGGGGTAAGGTGAAAATTTTTGATTCGCATTTATTAGCGTTAATTGTAATACACCATTTGTGGAAGATTGAATTTATCTACACTTTCTTGTAGTTGATTTGCAGCTTCATTTATATCGTGATGTTGCCTGATGATCGCGGTGGCATCAGCGTGCATAGCTATGTCTGTGGCGGATGCTGGTTGAATATCAGACGTGAAGATGTTAAATTAAATATGACCTAATGTCGATCCCTGGAGAACTCCAGCGTTACAGTTGTGAATTGAAGAGGTACACGTATTTATGCGCACTTGATAAGTTCGTTCTGGTAGAAAGAATTTGGTAATGTTTAATAAATATAGAGGGCTGTTCATGTTTAGCATTTTAAACAGTAGGCCATGTAACCACACCCGATGGTGTGTGCCTGTGCTACATCTACGTAGGTTACTAGTGTGTGCATTTTAGTTTCGTATCTTCTTTCGATTATTTCGGTAAGTCGCAGTATCTAATGAATTGTTGGGTGATTGTGGTTGTTTAAACCACACTAACGGGAAGTACATGTTTTAAAAACAGTTTATTATAAGTAAGTCCAATAAAAAGAAGTTAAACGAACTTAAACTAAATATAGAATAACGATCACCACTATGCAAGCGCCCAATAGGAATAAGTACACCGGAGCATAGGCAAATAAACACCTAGACCTCTAATGTAAATGGCGATATGGTTTCACTAATTTTGGTTGTGGGTGCAGAGCTACAGAGGCCGCTAGTGTTCGTTTCAATTGTAAATTCCAGTTAGCCAAATATCACCTGGAAGCAAAAACTATGCATAGCTTATCTGGCTATTCAACATTCCAAGTGGCGTGTTTGTTTACTTAGCCAGGTAAAGCAGCTACCCCTAATTTGTCTGTTTATTGCTTTGCAGTCAATTGCTGCAGTGAACAGAATGGTATAATGTAGGCAAAAATTAATCCCGGAAAACACCTGCGATACTAACATTGTTTATAAAATTTATTAATTTTAAAGTTTGTCCGTTTTATAATAAAAAAAAAAGAAACAGGTAATAATATTCGGTAACTAAGTATATTTTATTAAATTTGTTTGGTTCTCGCAGGATAATAGTGGTACATACAACGTTTTATTCTATTTTAGTTTCTAAAACATTCAAAAAATATTTAGAATTTCCGGCAAATTTGTGTGAGTTGTGCCGATGCTATTTTGATGTTGCTAGGGATACTGTGTTTGATATTGTTAATAAATGTTGGATACCGATGCTGTTTGTATTATTGATGCAATAGTTGCTTAACAATTTTTGACAGATCTGTGCCATAAAGGCCAATTTATGCCCGCATTTGGGTGCTTACAATAGTATATTATGAAATTAGTTTATAATTCATAGGATTATGGCATGAGTGAATGACATAATCCTGAATTGTAAACGAATTTCATATACTATTTTGTAGTCGACTAGCTAGAGCAATATAATTAATTTCTGCTAAAATAATTTTGCAAAACTAATCCGCGTATAAAAAACTGACATATATGTAGTTTTTCTATGATAATCTGATTGATGCATGGCATTTTCAAAGAAAATCATTAAAAAATAATAATAAAGTGTGTGGAATATATATATATAAATAATGTTTATTTGCCCTAGCCTCTGTAGGATGTTACAATTAGATTGTAATATCTATTAAGAATATTAAGATAATAATTATAAATAATGAACTCACAGGCCTATGATTAAAGACCGGATTAAAAAGCTTTTATTTTTTAAAAATTAGTTCTTATAAAAGCACGTAAAAATTAAAAATAAGCAGTAAAATTATTATAAATACTATCATAGGCAAATAATAATAATATTTGCCTATGATACTATAAAGCACTTAAGTTTTTTCCTAAAACATTTTTAATTCAAAAACAAAACAATGGTATTAATAAAAACTTCAAATTTTCAATAACGATATTTTTGAACAGTAGAGTTGCTTTTTTTTATTTTTATTTACTTTATGTTGGCGCGTTAGTGTTTTTAAATGTTTTCTTACTTTGTATTTACCTATTTGAATGGAAAATTAAGACGGGGTTTTGCTCAGAAAAATACTTTTTATAAAAAAAACTTACCGTTTTCATACGTCTGCAAAGTATTTTGTTATTTTCAATTGTCAATTCGGGGTAATTTTTTACCCACCCTGCAGGTAATGTTTGGCTTTCACCTTCGGCATGTTAAAATTCTAGATAAACAATGTAAAAATTAGTTTTTTGCGCTAGATGTTTTCTTACAAAAAAATTGCATGGGAATACTACTACAGCTTGCAATTTTTACAATTTTATCTTTGTTAACGAGATGGCCTGTCGACTGTATAAAAATGTTTTGTCTAAAAGTGTTGAGACGCACTTCCAGGAAGGCATTAAATAGGACCGATATATTCGATGGTATACTTGTTTATTCGTATTTTTTTTAAATTACTTCGGAAAAGATTAACTTTTAGAACAAATAAAAAAATCTCTTTAAATGACCAAAAATAAGCACAATTAAATAGGGGTCAACTGATTGCATTTTTACAGAAACGTACAGAACTAAAAGGATTTGATTCAGCATACACTACAAAATAAAAGCAAAATGCCACGAAATAACGGCCCCTATAAAACCAGTATTTTGTGAGATATACAATACTTTAACGTAATTCTCTGTAAATGTAGTACGCTGGTAAATGTGGTCATTATAGACATTATCCAAGTCTCTGTATAATCTGTCTTAATGTGTCTGGTGAATTATAAATCTCTAGGGTTGTAAGAACGTAAGCAAATAAACACCGAAGAATAAGCCGCATTAGAACAGACCTCCAGGACAATGGACTTCTCTCTCAGTTCGTGGAGAAATTTAGACGTATTTCGTAGCGTGTAGCCGACGGGAGCGACATCTTTAGCTCTGCCCCCAGTACTATCAAAAATATGAATACAAGCCGTGAGAGGTCTAGGTGTTTATTTGCCTATGACCGGAGGAATGCTCCCGTTAGAAGAAAGCAAAATCGACGAAGGTTCAATCCTCACAAGGGGGCGGGCCGTTATAGGGGCCAGTCGGGTTCCGCACCACAACCCTAAGCCCCTCTTCAGTCAGTAATGCGCATGTAAGGATAGGAAAGATTGAATAATGGAATTTCGTGGATGATACTGTCCCAGCAGTTACCTGTATGGCCCAGCAAAACCAGCCCCATGTTAGATTCTCATGAGGAAAGTATAAAAAGTTTACCGTAGCTTTCTTAGAAATGTTGATTCACCAGCTTTTGGAATAATTTTGTTCAACATCCGGTAGTTTTGTAGAAGGTCTGTCCTACTGTCCAACATCCGGTAGTTTCGTCGAAGGTCTGTGATAGTTTCGCAGAAAGCGTAGCTACTGTTTCTTCGGAATCCGAACTGAAAGAGGGAAATAAGTTATTGGTCCTAGAATTCGTTGGTATTTAGAAAAAAATATACAGGGTGTTCCTAAATATCATGTACATACGGAAGGAGGTAATTCTTTGGCTTATTTCATGACTAAAAGTTCATATAAACATAGGTCCGCAAACGCTTCGTTACTGATCTACGGGGTGTTGAAATTTCAAGATTTTTTTAGTTTTTTCTTTATAGCTCCTGCAGTTTTTAAAATATTTAGCTCAAATTTGTAATACAGGTTACGCTGCAGGGCTTACATCATTGGGCGTGCCAAATGGTTGTGAGAATCTACAGGGCGATACTTTTTCAGGGGTCATGCCCCCCTTTCTCCCCCTGAACTTTTTTGTGGTGCACCGCTGGTAAATTCTAAAATACAAAATCAGTTTCCTGTTTTGTTTAGAATCTTTTTGTTCTCCTGTAGTTTTTTCGTACCTGCGACGGTTTTTGAGAAAAAAAATAAAAAACGATTTACTGTAATTCGCTAGACGAAATTAAAATTTTTAAAATGGTCTAGTAGGCTCTGGCTTTATTTGGATAATCTCATGTTTCCATTAATTTTAATGTATAAGGATTGGAGGAGGTCACTTTCAACAATTGTTGTAACGTAGTTTCCTTGTTATGGTTATTGTTTTGGTTTTTTGTATTGTAATAAATCATTGCTTCAAAAGCCGGGTCATTCCAGCTTTAATTTTTAACAGGTAGTGCCGACTAAACTGTCAAAATTAATGGAAACGAGATTATCCAAATAAAGCCAGAGCCTACTAGACCATTTTAAAAATTTTAATTTCGTCTAGCGAATTACAGTAATTCTTTTTATATTTTTTTTCTCAAAAACCGTCGCAGGTACGAAAAAACTACAGGAGAACAAAAAGATTCTAAACAAAACAGGAAACTGATTTTGTATTTTAGAATTTACCAGCGGTGCACCACAAAAAGTTCAGGGGGAGAAAAGGGGGCGTGACCCCTGAAAAAGTATCGCCCTGTAGATTCTCACAACCATTTGGCACGCCCAATGATGTAAGCCCTGCAGCGTAACCTGTGTTACAAATTTGAGTTAAATATTTTAAAAACTGCAGGAGCTATAAAGAAAAAACTAAAAAAACCTTGAAATTTCAACACCCCGTAGATCAGTAATGAAGCGTTTGCGGACCTATGTTTATATGAATTTTTAGTCATGAAATAAGCCAAAGAATTACCTCCTTCCGTATGTACATGATATTTAGGAACACCCTGTATAGTAAACAGCTACGTAACTAGTATTACCGATTTATGCGATGAACTAATATGAACAAATTTGAAGTCACATAAATGCCAAAAAGCCAATACTTAAATTTTGATCTATCACTTTTATTGACTTGTCCTTTATGTCTAATAAATACTAAATAGAAACTAAGATGTTGAATTTTCATTTCTAAGAGATCCAGGTTACACCCCTATGCACTTTTTAAAGTCTTTGGAACTTTTTTTTATAGCTGCAGTTACCATTGATTACTCATGTCCGGTGCTATACGGTAAACGAGGTAAACCTCTAGAAGGGCGCCAACATTTGAAAGGCGCTAAAATTAAGGAAGAATAATATGAAAACGGTTTATAATAAAGAACTTTTGTAAACTTCAAGGAATTCAAGGCACACTTTCAAAATATATTCAAAATTTTATTGTGTTAGATGATGCTTGAGTTATGCCTAGAAGGTTTAAAAGTTTCCAAGTTCTGGTGAGAGAAAAATCTGCCAATGTATTTGGCCACTGTGATAACCGCGGTGAACTATATAAATATGAGGCCATTAAAATCAAGACTGTTTTCTAAACTCTGTAGAGACACGGCTTCAGCTGAATCTTCATTCAGCGTTTCTATTTTATTGCGGACAATATGGTTATCACGGGAAATTTTTTTGACACGTTACACTTAATTAACAGACTAAATAGCAATCTTCTTGGAAGAAGAAGCTCACGAAGAAGCAGAGAAGTTTACGGACCTCTTATTTGTTGGGAGAACAGGGCAAGGTTTACAGTATTCGATGATACAAGTAGAGGACTTTAAAAGCCACTAAAAGACGAATATACAAGACCATATTTGAAAGCGTCTGACAAATTACTAAAACAAAACAAAATAAGATAAAAACAGCAGAATGGATTTCTAGAGACGCAGTTGTGGCCGGACAGGGTGCCAAATTTAGAAATTCAAAGGCAAATGAGCGTAGAGGAAAACATTATGGATACAATAGAAAGAAAGCCCCTCAACTGGTATAGATACCTTTAACGGATGTAGGAAGAACAGTTGCCGAAAAAACTATGGGAATGGATACCATCACGTAGAAGAAAAAGAGAAAGACCTCGGTTAACATGGAAAACATGTGCAGAGAAAACAATGACAGCAAGAGAGCTCAGTGATGGAGACTGGGTCGACTGAAAGAAAAAGTAGCAGAAAACATCAGCAAAAGGACAAACTCGTATATACACATGTAGTATGTAGGTTATTTGTGATTAAATTGAGCTACTTGGTGGACAGATTCGAGACACCAAATATATTAAACCTGTAGCTCCTAGAAAAAAAAAACTCACATATCTTAAAGATGAATTCAAAGTTAATGCTTTTTGTAAATTGATAGAATTATGAAACAAAAACGTAAAGTAACAAAAATTAGAAATGTTTGCAAATGTGAATGATGGTCAGGTCAAGCGGCGATGTCAAAAGACAATTGGGATCTAACCTGTTCGAATTTTGTACCGCTGCTGATGTTGGATTTTCTGCACTAAAGTCAAGATTTTTCCGTGCATCTTTGTCATCCCTAAAAACAAAATATAGGTCTCCGTTAAATATAGCAAAATAACTAAGAGGGTCAAGATCCAACATATACCACCATCAAATGAAAAGCTTAGTTCTGCAAAATATGCCCATGAAAGTCATTAATTTTTATATTCAATGTTTTGTTTAATTTTAATTCGTTGCTCGGTATATTTTGGAATATAAAGTGGATTTTATACATATCACTATTTAATTTTATTTTTTGTTTTCGATATATATTCTTTTTGTTTCAATAAATGGTTCTAATGTTTTCGTTTTAGTGAAGTAGCTGTTCAGTTTTTTCTTTGTTTGCTGCCTCCCCCCTCCCGCTCCATAGGAACTTCGTAGAAAAATAATAATGATAATAGATAAACAAACGCCTGCCATGAGTATCAATAAACTGTTTTTGCAGAAATGCGTTTTGTTAAGCCGGTCACAGTTTAACGCTGTTGGTATCCGTCAAACGGTCACCAAACACAAGCAACGTTGACTCAAACCATTACATAGGAATGGCTATATGAATGAACAGAGTAAGTCAGCTAATTTGTCCCCTTTTAAAAGTGGTTGACACAATCCAACGTACGAGGCTGTTTCAAATGAAATCCGGATTGCGTCTTTAACTAAGTTAAATACATTCCCTATTACCAATAATGAAAATAATGACTTAGTTCACACATTTAGGGAGGCCATGAATTGATTATTAAGTGTCTGGAAACAAAAGACAAATATAATTTCTCAGTTGACAGCTATGGCGTCACTTCAAAGTTGCGCCAGAGAAGAAATGCGTTCTGTGATACGATTTTTAACTGCAGAATGAGTGAATTTTTCTCAAATTCATTCAAGAGCGCTTACGGTGTACTGAAGTAGCTGCTTAGCTCGTTTAAGTGTGTTTGAGTCGGCAAAAAAGGTTAAAAGCTGCACCGAAACTGTGAAAGATGCATCACTACCAGGACAAGCAAATCGTGTAATCAACGAAAAGAACATTAGAACTGTGCAAGAGCTCATTTTACAAAACAGACGCATAAAACTAAAAGAAATTGCTTCAAAAATTAATGTGAGTATGGGTTCTACACATACTATTGTTTTTGAGCAGTTGAAATACCGAAAAGTTTGTGCGAGATGGGTTCCTAGACAATTAACGCCTGAACTTAAACAAAGAAGGATTGCAGCGTGTACTGTTCTTCTGTCACCTTATGAAAAAGAGGTAGCTGCCTTTTTAAATCGTATAGTGACTGGTGATGAATCCTGGGTTTATCAGTTTCAGCCGGAATGTAAGCAATCATCAAAAGAATTGCGTCACTCAGCATCACCAAAACCCAAAAAATTTAAAGCTGCTCCATCGACTGGCCAGCTATAAGGACAAAACAACGCGAATTTCTGTCGAAAGGTGTTTTGCTTCAACACGACAATGCTCGACCTCATTGCTCGATGGAAACCAAGACAGTAATAAAAAAACTTAGATTTTAAGTTATTGAACATCCCCCGTATTCTCCCGATCTAGCACCAAGCGATTACCATATGTTTGGACCACTTAAAAGAGATTTAGGTGGGTTGTATTTTCCGGATGATGAGAGCGTGAAAAATGCGGTGCATGAGTGGTTTCGTACAAAACCAAAAGAATTCTTCTCCGATGGAATATAGGCTTTGGTTGACAGATGGTAAAGCTGTATTGAAAGGCAGGGGGACTATATAGAAAAGTGATAAAATTTTTTTGTCAATTCAGTTATTAAATAAACACGTATAATCACAATCCGGATTTCATTTGAAACAGCCTCGTACATGCAGCACAGCAACCAAACATGTTCCTTAATTTAATTAAATTGATCAATATTGGCTACTTATGACAATACGACGTACCGCTGTCCATTTACTTAGATTTTAATGTGAAGGTGCTTATATTTGTGGAAGTCTCGAAAATGCAGTGAATGAGATTCCTCTTGTAAATCAAAAAGATCCAAGCACAAACGAGGGTATTAATAAACCTACTCTATATTTCCTATCTGAAATATCGACTATGCTCATAATTTGGAGTACTATTTCGTCGCCCAAGGCTAAAAAGCCGATCAGTGTTAAAGGACGCCACAACGATTGATAACCTAGCGTCGAAGCCGAATAACGGTCAAACTTTGCGTGAGATTGTGATGATTATTTCTTAATGAATAACTCTGGCCAAAACGCCAGAACGATATCAGCACTAAAAAACTGATCATGTTATTAACAACTCTGATAGAAGAATGCAGGCAAAATGCCACACTCTCGTAAGGGACACTTTGCATCATAACGGCGAAACTCGCTGCAACTGCTTAACTGTGAATATTTTAATAAAATGCACTCAATTTGTCTGGTAGGATAAGCAGCAATTATTTACTTCTAAAACATTAAGTAAGCATCAGGGGGCTGTGGGTGTCCCTTACATACTAACTATGCATGCAACACGCAAGCGAAATACGGTCGCCTCAACCGGGATTCGAAACCTCGACCGATCTGTTGCATTTCATTGTGACCTCGAGTGGCAGCGCGTATCCGCACTGCTCCACCGAGGTCCCTATTAAGTAAGCATCTACAGCGTACACACACATGTATATCGAGATGTTTGTAAATTGCTAAAATTCGTAAAGTGTCTCATAATTTAGCTATACATTTACATTTGACAATTGTAGAGAACAAAATGGGTAATTATAGTTCCTAGAAGTACGCCGATAGATAGAAAGAAACAAATGTACATATTATAAACGAACCTTGATTACGCACACGTCTATGCTTAAATTAAAACAATTCATATATATGACAAAAAATATTAACCTTCATAAAAAATGTAATTACAGGTACTTTAAAAATTAATAAAGCCTTTGCTCACTTTTATCATTGCCTTCAGCAACTCCACAATTAAAATATGTATATACGGAGTGTATCAGAAATAGGTACAAATATTAAATCCGATGGTAGATTACAATATATACAAACTAGAAAAGCATTGCTTTGGCAATGGGACCCTTAAGAAAGATATGAGAAAATAATAATTGAAAATTTGACCCAAAATTGTTTGAGTAGCGCAAGTTAATAACAAAAATTTGAGTTCAAAGACATGTTATGCAAAGCAGAGTAAGAAAGAAGTGCAAAACATTTCGTATCACTTGCCACTAACCAATTTCCATTTTCTATTTTCAATTTCTATTCAGTTCGTTGTTGTTATCACAAGCCAGACAAGTTTTTACGTGTTTGCCACTTTAGATTTACTTTACAATTAGGTAATAACCTTCTACAGCTTAAATGCATTTTCTATGTATCATCAGCAGTTCTCAAACAAAATTTTATTTAAATTTTTAATTCAAAAAAATAAACTTATAGATTTTTGAAAAATGAATATTACCATTGAATTCTACTTGAGCCAATTTATTACTGGTTTAAATATTTTTAC
>JABXWE010028778.1:0-21500 GCA_014611495.1 Limonius californicus
AAAGTTTACTGTGTCTTATTGTGTTTTTTTGTACTTGTTGTGTAAGGATTTTGCAAGCTTTAAATATACAGGTGAAGGCACAATTAAAGGTAGGTTCCCTTCCTGTAAGCTGTCGGCTTCTCGGCCTTCCACGAGGACCTACACAATCAGCTGGATTTGGAAGGTGGCGCCCACTTATTTTGACTCGCCCTGTACACAACCAAAGATTTTCTCCTATAAGCGATTTTTACGAACTCCCCCTACTCCTCTGAGCTAAGCTGTTGGCCCTTTTAGTTACGAATCGTCGAAAAAGCTCGATTGGCCTGTAACAAACCTGGGAAGACTATAATGCAGAAGAGTATTGCGCCTAGGACAGGCAATCTGGTGCCTCTTCCATGACAACTTTTGAGACATCTAACGAGCTCTAAAAAATGTGTGATGGATTGACTTAAGCGGCAACCTTCTATGACGAAGGTACACAAGCGCAGGGCAGCGATATGATAAGTGTTTTAATCGGGCTGGCGAATATTTAGAGAAGTATGACAAAAATGTATCTAATTTCTGTCTATATTAGACATTTTTTCATTAATTGTGTTTTTCTTTACCAGGTTATGGCATTTTAATAAAAAAAATAACTCGTACATATTTATTTCAAGAGGATTTAGTAATACTGAAAATAACAAAAAATTGGAAATAAGAGGAAGAATTGGGGCAGCATGGGTATTAAAAAGTATACTCAATAACACAAATATACCCATAAATCTAATAAGGTCTAAAAAACCTGCATACTCTGTGAAAACATGTGGGCTGAAGACAACCCAGAAAAGCGCAGAGAAGCTGAGAGTAGCACAGAGAGTGATGGAGCATGCAATACTAGGCATTAGTCTGATAAACAGGGCGAAGAAACTAAACAAAGAACAAAAATTCCCGAAGTCACTCGATGCGTGACCCAGATTAAATGGCAGCGGAATGGACACGTTGCCAAAGAGAGAAGCATAAGAAGACTACCCACAGGGCCAGGGGTGGGGTTAGAAAAATAGCTAGTAGAAACTGCATGCAAGGGGCACAAAACATAGGGGTATGGAAAGAAACAAAAGAGGGAGTGGACGGGCAAGAACTGGGAGGAGGAGAGCACGATGATGTATTCACTTGCGACATCAGCTGTGAGTTGTCGTAATAGCCTAGTGGTAAACGCCTAGGTTTGTATGTGCTAGGTTCGTCGTTCAAGTCTTATTCATGTAAATAGATACAAGAGGAAAGTATCTTCTATATTATCAAAATGGCGTACATTAAATTTATAATGTTCAGTAATTGCATTTCTAGTGAAACGCAGATAAACAAGATCATTCGGATAAAACATACAAAGTTAAGTAGCGGTAATGTAAACCCTAAAACACAATTTTACTTAACTCAAAATATTGTTATAAATTATTATTAATAATCAAATTTAAAGTTGAATAAGATTGCATTCTGCAAACATATTTTTTTTATTAAATTTTTATTTTTAAGGAAGTATGAAAAATTGGGCGCCAGGTGACAAATTAAGAGACTTGTCGCCAAATATTAATTAAAAAAATTTCACGGTTTAATTTTCGAACATGAGTACTCTGACTCAGAAGTCGGTTCTATCACACCTTACTATTATATGAAAAAATGAAATTATTTCCCAGTACGCAGCTGACTTCAGGCGGAATCTTAAAACACGTCAGTCGCTTGCCGTTCTTTAACCTAAAATGCCTATAAAGCTCTATGTAAAATTCAAACAAGTTTAAATATTATTTTCTGGTGTTTTTATGCAGTCCTCATGAGGTCATAGACCTCATATGTTGCTTCCCCTGTGCTGCGATCCAAATCCCGCTGCGTAGTCCGACCAAATCTTCGAACTCCAAACAGGATCCACTTACTCAATATTAACTTAGTAAGTTAATCTTCGAACTCCAAACAGGATCTACTTACTCAATATTAACTTAGTAAGATATACTAACTTACTATTTCTTCAAAGAAACTCGTTTTTAAATTGAACAATACTAATACTTTATTAATATAAACAATGTCAATTATTTTTAAATTTTTAGGAGCAGATCAAAAATGCGTATTCACACCATATACAGAGGACGCTCTCCCTTCATTGCTTTATCAACAACTCCCACAGCAACCGACAAAATCTACATGACAACGATGCCAAAAATACACAAAATTACAATGGATCTAATTAAAATATTAAAATTCAAATTTTGACAGTTAAATTTATTTTATAAAAATGTTCATATCTCAACGGCGTCACTGTCCATACAAGCTCTGATTTTATAAATTCACTGTACATTTCCGAAACCTGCCTCAAATACGCATTTCGCACACTACGGCTGTCTAATACACATTTTCACTAACTGTTCCAATAAAGGCAGCATACTCCCATGTGAAATAAAAAAAAAACTAAGAGCTAAGCTTATATCTAAGCTCAAGGCATGTTATAGTATCTTTCTATATTATTTTCTTTGAATATAGAAACTTCTAAATTAGAAATTTTAATAATAATTCTTTTTGTCGTAGGTTTTTTTTTACTAATTTGGCAGTGATTCAGACCAAGCAAGAAGTTATCTGCGTCTTAGTCTGCCCTATAGTACTGACCACAATGAAACCGAATTCCAAGACATGATACAAATGAACGAGTATCCTCTATAAAATGAAATTAATCGAGCTAACGAATCAAAATTCGTCATAATATATTCAGGAATTTATTAGAAAATAAAATAAGGCTTTACATAAACCATGTAATACTATTCCATTTATCAATATGCTGACGTACGCGCTTGCGGCTTCAGCTCTGCATTGACATAATATCATAATGAAATATTTTTAATTTATAATGCTATATTACCCCAATTTATAACGAAAGGTATTTAGAGAAAATTACTGGAATGAAACTCAAGAAGTTAAGCAGCTATAATCTATTATATAACCTAAAGAAGAATAAATTTGTTTGTTTTAAAGTCTACTAATTCGAAAATTTTTACAAATAAGGTTTTAAATTAAATATGTAGTACTTTTCCAATTATCGATATGATGATATATGCGCTCGCGACTTCCGCTCTGCATTGCCATAATATCATAATGAAATATTTTTAATTTATATGCTATATTAACGCAATTTCTAACGAAAGGTAGTTAGAGAAAATCACTCAAATGAAACTCAAGAAGTTAAACAGCTATAATCTATTACATAACCTAGAGAAGAATAAATTTTGCTCGTTTTAAGGTCTACTAATTCGAAAATTTTCACAAATAAGGTTTCAAATGAAATATGTAGTACTTTTCCAATTATCGATATGATGATGTATGCGCTTGCGACTTCAGCTCTGCCTTGCTATAATATCATAATGAAATATTTTTAATTTATAATGCTATGTTAACGCAATTTCTAAGGAAAGGTAGTTAGAGAAAATCACTCAAATGAAACTCAAGAAGTTAAACAGCTATAATCTATTACATAACCTAAAGAAGAATAAATTTTGCTTGTTTTAAGGTCTACTAATTCGAAAATTTTCACAAATAAGGTTTCAAATTAAATATGTAGTACTTTTCCAATTATCAATATGATGATGTATGCGCTTGCGACTTCAGCTCTGCTTTGCCATAATATCATAATGAAATATTTTTAATTTATAATGCTATGTTAACGCAATTTCTAAGGAAAGGTAGTTAGAGAAAATTACTCGAGTGAAACTCAAGAAGTTAAACAGCTATAATATATGATGATGTGTGCGCTTGCGGTATTAGCTCTGTGTGTCCGTAATTTCTTAATGAAATATATCAACATATAACGTTATATAACTGCCATTTAATTATATCGATATAGGGTTAGACAAAATTAGTTGGATGTGACTTAAACTACGATAAAGTTTTACTTAACCCAGGAACATTTTATTTGTAAAAAAAAACAATTAATTGCCTCCTGTTCAGAACTAACTACGTAATTTAAATGCGATATACGAATGTTTCTCTTTTCATGTAACGTATAGTTTGTTGGATTTTTATTGCGTTCTTCCCGAAAATGTTTTCAAATAACAGTTCTGCATCTGCTTCGGTAAAAATAAAAAAGTAATTAAAAAGTTCACGATGACGCACATCATCACCCTGCAACCGTTGGTGTTAAAAGTTTTCTTTTCGAATTATAGCACGTCCCACTTAATAATTATATACAGGGTCGTACAAATACATTGCACCAAACTGTAAAAATCATGCAAGATATAATTTCAAAATTTGCATGTTTGGTATTAATGGAAAGTTTTTTTGCTCTTTGTAGAGGTATAGAAACCATTTACAGAAGTCTAATTTAAATAAGTAGCGTCTATGCCAATTCGTCTTGTATAACTTCATTCAAGCTCAAAGCATTAATAACTATATCAACCGTTATTCGCATTTACTAATTTAATATTGGCTTCAAAGAGGTTCCGAGCTTATTTTCAGACCCGTAATTTTCCTGGCTGAAAGAAGTTAATCATAAATTCACTTTATTTCGCACCTAAAAGTTTAATTAGCTGCCTGATCAAAACCGCAACCTTTAAAACTTCACATCCTACGCATTTACTGCCTAATTTTTATTACAAATATCTGAGGAAAACTCCAGGAAATTATTTTATTAGCAATTCCATTTCTTTCGTCATTTCTGCAAATTATTCATAAAAGTTGCAAATTATATTCTTAATTTTTACATAAAAATTACAGGAATGGAAGCTCTACATTGATTCAATTTACTTAAAGTCCTTGTTTCTTGTAACAAGTTTGAACTTTGAAACAAGGGCTCGAAAATGAGATTAAATTGAAAACCGCTCATTTTTGTCTGTTTGCTCCAGTCCCCGAAAGAAAATCGAATTAGGGCAAATACTCCAATATTTGTGTAAAACTTATTATTACCGGGATTTTACGGCATCCATTTTGTAGCAAATGGAAATAAGTGTGCTTTGAGCTTCGGTGTTAAAAGCAACTGAGCATTTTAAAGCTAATAGGATAGAGAGGAAAAGAATTGAATGTTGTAAAAGACGTGTTTTACACGAGAGACATAAACTCTTCTCCAAAGTGCCTGTGCTTCTGAATATCGATTCAAGTCTCGCCCTTTCCTTTCCTGCTACACTTTTGAGTGATAAATTATATCGTTGCCGCTAAGTATTAATGTTTCTCGTTTCCCCGAGGAGGGCTTTAGAGGGATTTTTAATGTTGTTTCAATTAGAGGTACACATAAATTTGAAATTGAAATATGATATATACAGGCTGTTCATTTCAAGACTCCATACGACGACCAAATAAAATTAACACTGCCGTTGTATATTCCAGGGGAAAACTGGACTGCGTGATCAGCATTGGATTAAGACTCAACCCTTCCCTCAAGGCTTATTTAAAATGTTAAGTTGCACTGTGACATGTGCATAAAGAGGATAAACGTTTGGGATAACGCGTTGGTCGACAACTATATCGTCCTCTTAGGTGGTGGTTCGAGTTCTGTGAAAAGCAAGGAGAAATTTCCCCATAAAGTTTTCACTCCTAATACAGGGGTCAAAATTCTCAACGTCTCTGAAATTATTCTGAAACCCACTTCAGTACCAATAATAGCAACAGTGCGCACTGCTAGTATAGTATACTACTTTATACAATGTGTTCCGTAATAAGTAAAATATAATAAAGGTATGCCATTCTAATATAAGAAGCCAGGATTTGCAAAATGCTGGCTTATAATATGGAGGAAATTAAAATCTGTGAAATAATTTGGAAAAATTTCGTAAGAACTGGAAATTTGGAAATCCATAAAATCTTTTAGAAACAAGACAGCGAGTTAAAGCGTAAAGTGACAATATTAGACTACTGGTTTTCACTGTTTTTTATACCTTTACGTCATATCCATTTATTTCTTAACAATTTCGCATCAATTACAGCCAGAAAGAAATTCGTCTTTAAAAATTGAAAAAAGATGATATACATACGTAAATATTTAAAAAAATAAATATTACCATTGTAATATAAGGTGTTTATGTTTCTGTTTTATCTTTATGAAGAGGAAGCAGCTGGGCCTTAAAATTCAAAAAATGTACTGGCTCTTAGGCCGAAAATCTCAACTGTCCATGGATAATAAAATTCTACTCTATAAAGCCATCATAAAGCCAATATGGAGCTACGGTATACAACTCTGGGGAACTGCAAGCAACTCCAACATTGACATCTTACGGCGCTTTCAATCCAAAGTCCTACGATCAATGGTAAACGCCCCCTGGTATGTCCCGAATGAAGTCATTCAACGTGACTTGGACATCCCTTCAATCTCAGACGAAATCCAAAAACACAGTGTCCGTTATGCTACTCGCCTTAGTATTCACCCAAACGTGCTAATTGAACCCCTCTTAGAGGAAGACGACGTCCAGCCTAGACTCAAAAGAATAAAACTTTCTGACCTTCCACACCGCTATGTGTGATAGTGCGTAGTGTGCATTATGTTTGTAAAAAGTGTCGAGCAATCCTAACAATCCAAATCTATTGTGTTTAGAAAAAGGAATCTCACATTGGTTTGATTCCTACATGTCTTTATTACTATCTGTATGTATGTATTCTATCATATTGTCAAATCACCTACTGAATGTCTCCGTGAGACAGATTGTAGTTAATAAATCAAATTAAAAAAAAAAAAAAAAAAAAAAAAAAAATGTTTCTGTTTGATAAAGAAAATCTACGTAATCACTTACAGTTTGTTTTGGTTTTACCTTTCAAATACATACCACACCATTGTACCTATTACAATAACTATGTGAACCCCATTTCTTAGTTCAATTAAATTTTAGGAATTGCTTACAGCTGATCAACGGGCAATACAAGAAACATGTTTTCCTCTATCATGTATTAGTGTTTGTGACAAAATTCGTAAAAGAACGTTCCTTACGGTTCCAAAGTTTTCAGAAATAAATTAATCAATTTTTTCTACATTTTTTTTTTGTTATTTTTCTTTTAATGAAGAAGGAGTAAATATCATGAACCGAACTAAATATGCATTTTTAACATACTCATGCTCTTGTTTTTGTCCGATAGAGAAATTCTTGCGTACTGTTTTGGTTTTCTCACACCACACCTTTATAGCTATTACATTAATCATGTGAACTCTCCTTTTTCGTTTTATTAAATTCCTGAAGTGGGTTACATTTTAATGAGATGTATTCAGTGTTCTATGGTGCTAGAACGAAATTTGTGGATTTATTTTCGATTTTTCTGTAAATAATTAAAAATACTATGCAGACAAATAAATACGTTTCAAAAAATGTATATTAAAACACCATAAACTGATTCAGGTTTCTGTCTGAAATTTTAATTGACTGAAACACTTGGTCTTCTATATATAGAAGTGAATATATATGTTTCTAAAAGATATTAAAACTACATAATATAATTCATGTTTCTGTTCGATAAGGAAAATCTGTTATGTTCATTTGGTTTTGCCACTTCATTTGACTTAAACTCGTATTCTAATTGCCGCTTCATAGGAATCAAAATTCTATTTTAATTGGAATTCTTAAGTCAATCGCTATATTATTTTTTTAAGATTGAGTTATGGAGGCCAATTTCGTAAAGTCCTTTTTGTAGGCTAAATTTGCCGATTAATGTTTTGTCTGCACCTGACCCTGGACACTTTCTGGGAATTTACGTGTCAAATCTTTCCAGAACTACTGCATCATATTTTTCCATGCGGTGTAATATTTTTGCCCGACTCATATTTGCGCTGCATTTGGTTCCTCAGTCAGCCTTCCATCTTCACTAGACTCCGGTCTACCAATTCCATCTGCGGGGACCGTGAATTAATCAAGTACTGCAGGGGCGGCTTGGGTTTTCGATGGGTTTCCATCGCGTGTATTTTCGTATCGCTGTTTCACCGTGGGGTGAACAGAACATCGACAAGTGTCGAATTTAAATAAATACGCTGGAGTTTATCCCTGGAAAGGCAATTTATTGTGAAATTGCCGATCGTCTTTGGCGGATTATTATCGAGCCCATTTGTTGTTCCTGTACCTGTGTCGTTGCTGCGACAAACTACGAGGGTTGTGCAGTAAATATTTCGTCTCGGAATTTTCCCGAAGAACGTCTACCCTTTTGCCCGGATCTGAGAACACCCCAGACTGTGCCTGCATCTGGAAAACAACCTCAAAATTGTGCCTGCCTCTCTATCTACTCCATGCGCCGGAAGTCAAAGTAAAGGACTTAGTTTTTTTGTGTGGTGAAAAAAACCTTTTAGGCGTTAACTATAAAATTCTAAGTGATTAAACCTTTTTTTTTAATGCCACAAGAGGCGACCTTCAGTCGTCGGTTGTCATTTCTTTTTGTTTGCTGTTAATTGTAAAAAGCAATTACATACTGTATTATTCTTGTAAACTTCGACGCCACTGGTCACGTAGATCTGTTGAAAGATTTTAAATACCGTAAGCCATGGGCGGCAAGCTCCTCATTAATCGAACGTTCCTTTAAAACGATTGTTGTATTGAGTAAAATATTACTACTTGCTGTCATATGTTTTTGTACCGTCATTTACTTTAAAAAGGTTAATTATATGTGTCTTGAAATCATTACATCTTTTATTATTGTATATTTTGTATTTGTGTGTATACGAATTTTGCAACATTTATAGACAGGAGGGAGGCACAATAAAGGTGAGCCCGATTCCCATAAGCTGCTGGCTTCGCGGCCTTCCACGAGAACTGGTAATCAGCTGTGATTTGCAAGATGGCGGCTGTTAGTTTTGTCCTACCCTGTACACAACTAGAAAGATGTCTTCCCGTAAGCGATTTCTTGAACTCCCCCTGCTCCTCTGGGCCACAGGTCTTTTTACACCTATCAGGTTGCGGGTCGACGAATAGGCTCGTTTGGCCCATAACAAATCTAAAGAAATAGTTGCGTACCGTTTCAGCTTTTTCTTCCGAACACACCACACCGTTGTAGCTATTACATTAACTCTGTGAACTATATTTCTTGGCCCATTAAAATTCTTACATAGGTTGGTATTTATGAGACATACCCAGGCAAATATGTTCTGCAGAAAAGTTGGTTGCAGAATTAAATGAAACTGCATCTGCGGTATATAAAAAGCAAAACACTACCTGAATTTTTAAAAAAGTCAGCTCAAACGGAAGTTTTTAGGACTTGCGGCAGTAAATTCAACGACTTCAGTTTAACATTTTTACAGCCTAGTATAACATTCAATACCGATTACAGAACACTAAAACTGAATATCCTTCGTAAAGAATTCAAATTCATTAGGAGGGAAATAACGACCACTTTCACAAGAAAATTAAATTTTGTAGCGGCTATAGCAAACTATAACAACGCATTTGCGATATAAATTTATAACATACATAACATAATCTTTCAACAAGAAGGCGCCCCTGAGAATTATGTTGGTTGAATAACATATTTCTTTGTAGGTACAGCTTGACCAATATAGCTAAAACCCTGGCCGCAAATTGCTCATAAGCAAGGCGGCTTAAGTGGGGCGGAGCTCATTCTAAAGTTGGAATCCGCGCCTGCAATATCGGTACAGTCTGAGAAATAATAGTACTAGTCTAAGAGTTTAACCATTGTTAAGGAAGTTTCTATTGCCGAGTGTATTAGCCCTGTGATGCCGATCTTTCATCTTTCTGCGGCATCTTCCGTCTCGTTTCCTATTTTACGCATTTAGCGGTTTTAGTTGAGTTGGTCGGTCTGTAAATTAATTGAATTGGAGAGATTGGCTGGCCAGCAAGATTCCACGACTTTATACCTGAGTAGTCAGAAACGACGAATACTCTGGTGATTACTGTAGAGTTTAATTTTGAACACTTTGCATTTACATGTACATGTAACACCAATGTTGTAAATATAAGGTTGATTTAAAATTTTATCATAGAAGGCAATGTTATAAGCGGTAATACCAGCCAATAACTAAGCACCAGAAAGAAGAGGTTGGCAATACAAATAGTAGGTTCCATAATTAACATTAACACCTTATATTTCGACACGCCATTTTATATTAAAAATATTTTTAATTGATTTCCATATACATTGCTGTCGTAAAATGTCCTCCCGCCCCTACTAACTTTTGAAAGACTTGACATTTTTTCACAAAATTTTGGGAGGCTAAATACTACTTTTACCCCATATCTAAATTTTATAACTTTCAAAATGGCTGCTAGGCCATCCAGAAAAAAATGACAGATGATTGAAAATAACAAGTTTATGGAATATTTTGCGATTTGCGGTCCGGATATGTTGTTGGCCTCGTCGAGGCCAACAACTTTTCTTTATGGCACTTTCCCGTAGTTCGTACCGTTCGACCACCAAGGGCGTCAAAGTCGAAACACGAATCGACGTCCAGCACGTGTCCACGTCATCGCAGCGGGTCGGTCGCGAGCTCAATCTGTTCGCATAAGGCCGCAAATCGCAAAATGGCGCCTAGCCGCCATTTGAAAGTTAGAAAATTTAAATATGTACTAAAAAGAAGTATTTAGTCTCACATTAAAGCGCACAAAATTTTGTCAAGAAATATCAAGTCGTTCAAAAGTTAATAGGGGGAAGAACATTTTACCACCGCACTGTATATAGTATGTTTCTATAATTATTCGCAAAATCTATCGATTTAAAAGTTCTTTACGTGAAAAGGTAGCGCTTTGACAGATCTTTAATTGGAGTTGCTATAGATGATATATTTCCATTAAATTTTTTAAGGAATTGGTTCTTTACCTAAAGCTTTATAATTTTATGTTCGTTTCTTGCATGGTACACGAGTTATTTTTGGGTGGATCGTTATCATTCAAGATTGCTCTAATGAATCAGAATAAGTTTGAAGTATTCAGTTTTCCTATACAGACATTTATAACCACACTAAACAGTGAATTACCGATGCATTATATAAATTTTAAATTTATTCTAGCTACATTGTACAAAAATGACTTAGAGATGTGACTTTTACAATGTACTGCGTCCAAAATTAGCATTTTTTGGCCGAGTTCAGAAATTCAGCGAATTTCTGTATTTTGCACATCAAAAGCGTATTCAGCATCACATGTAGATATTTTCTGGGCAAAAAAATACATAACGTCGCCGACGATCACGAATACCAGAGAGAGCTAGCTTTCCTGTCTATATTGCTTGTTCTTGTCGGTTTATATTAAATTCCAGAATGACGACGCCGTTGACGGAGTTCATATAAAGTTTGCCAGTGTTAATTCGCCTAAAATATTGGCTTGGTTGGTTCGTTGAAATTGTGCAATATCTTGGAATTTATGTGCCAAACAAACTTAAGTTTACTATAAATTATTCATATTTCGTAAAGCACCTCATATTCGAAAGCAGCACTACACTGCACGTTAGATTGAACCAATTTTAGGAAATTGCAACTGCTGCACACAGAAGTGCTCCAGCAATAACTACATGCATTCACTTAAATAATGGAGGTAATAAACTTCACGTCTGAAAATCACATTTCAAAAAAGATGTTATTGATTTTAAATAATTTGATAAGTGTAGTTTCCAAACAAATACTTTTTTAAGACTAGGATTTCCTTACAAGAAAACCTCTTCAACACATTTTTACAAATTAGATTACAAAGGGAACAGGGAAAGCAGTCTAGAAACATTAATAAATTTATGGTAAAGTAGCAACGATTAATAGAAGAATCGATCGATGAACTTAAACTAGGGTTTCAAAATTTGAAAAAGCAACGTTCATCACAACTGCATGTAGTAAATGTTTGACGCCGCTAACACATTTAATAAACACCCAAACACGACCAAACCTTGATGAACGTTTCCATTTTCACAATATATCCTGTTTAAATTTCATATTAAGTATATGATGAGGGAGAAAATGATGTTTCAGAATATTAGATGGAGAGCACTAGAGGCGTAATGAAGAGATTGAGATGGATATGGTTTACAGCAGTATCTAAATTGAAAAATACCTAACAGTGAATCCTGAGTAAAATTCTAGTACGTTTACGCTATGTCTGACACGTTCTAAAAAGTTTGATTGATGCATCCTCTCTGTAAGAAATATAATAAGTATTTTACAAACAGCGGAAAAGCATTTTCTTCAGTACTGAGAATTAATTTAATGGAGAAAACGGAAAATTAAAAAGCTGAACATCCTCGGAGTAGTAAGCAACTAACGAGTTTCTTTAGTAAACACAATTTAATTGCTGTTGTAAAGTTGATTTGCATAAAACTACGATATACAACAGGAGCTTGAGCTGCAGCAAGAAAACCCGCGAAAAATGTCTGAAATACTGTTCCGGGATTTAAAATATTCAGCTTCTATATCACAAGCCTCGCAGCTACAGGTTTAAAGCATACTATATCAAGAATTCATCTGATAGATACTGAGTTTAAAAATTCTCGCTAGCTTAATCAGGCATATCATTTCACATAGCAGCTATTGCAAAATGTAATCAAAAATAGAGTACTAAATCATATTAAGATAACGAAAGGTTATATTTCATACAATTTATCACAAACTGACAATTTGCAGTTAATAGTTCAAATATTTTTCAAAGCAGTTAAACAAGCAAAAATTGAAATATTGTGCTCCTTCTTTAGTATATCAATTTTATTTTAATTAATTCGCCATGTTACGGTTCATAACGTATAAAGTTAATTCTAAAACTAGAATACTTAAATATTTGTATGCAAAATAGTATCCAATATAGATGGTTTCTGAGTGAATTTGAACCACATAGAAAATGCAGAGGAAATTATATTTAACTTACGTTAGCTAAACGTGTGTAGCTATTATTATTAATACCGTTCAGTAAAAACGAAACAAATTCTTATATACAAGGATGGTTCATCAATTATTTACCCTAACATAGGAGACATTGACGGACAAATGAATATTTTTTTAGAAACATCAGTTATTGACCTTAATATATGTATGTCAAGTTTCAGGAGTCTATCTCCTTGTTTATAAAAGTTATACATTTAATATTACTGTGGTGATGATGATTTTGTTGAAATGAAAAACTTCCAGACAATGGCTTTGATAAAATACCTTTTTAAGAAGAGACCGCAGGAAATTTATAATGGCATGTCCGAAGTGTTAGGTAATTCTACCCCGTCATATCAAATAATTAAGAATTGGTGCTGGGATTCCAAATTAGGAAGGAAGTCGTGTCAGCATGCAGCAAGTGCTGGAACCACCGAAAACTGTTGTCACTCAAAAAAATATTGATTTGGTTACATGGTACTGAGTGAAAATTATGATTAACTATGTTACTGAGATTGTGTTTTTCCGCTGGAAGCGTTAAGAAAATTTTGCACGCGAAATTGGGTCTGAAAAAAGGCTGCACACGATGGATTCCGAAAATGTTGTCACCTGATTCGAAGTGGGCCAGGATTCTCACTGCTATGAGCAATTTGCGACTAATAGACTCGGATTTGGATGGATTTTTTGAAAGATTTCTAATTGAAAATGAATCCTGAGTTCATCACTTTGATCCAGAATCATCGTGGTTCCCCGCGCTCTCGAATATTTCGTGTGACTTCGTCGGCTAGAGAGATACTGGAAACAGTGGTTTGGGATTTTGAGGGAGTTCTTCTTGTTGATTGTTTACCATGTGGCCACACAATAACGAGAGATTATTACGCAGAACTAATACCAAAAGTTCGTGAAGCTATAAAAAAAAAGTCCAAGTCATTTGCTTCTATATAAGGGACAATAAATGAGGAACCTAAAATAAATAATAACTTCCTTATACAAAAAAAAAAACGAATGTACTACATAAAACGCACTGGTTTATCTAGCAAAATATATATTCACAGATTTTAGGACTAATAACAATGTTATGGATGCCTTGCAAAATTATTATTAATAAATAAATACATAAAGAAACCATGCCAAACCAAATATTAGATGTAAAAACTCTCAACTCTAATAATATAGGATCAGACTACAAACTTGTGCTAGCTACGATCCGCATGCGTTTTAGTACACCAAGAAAAATAAAATCTAATATACCTAATAGAAAAAATGAAAAGACAGAATTACTACAACAACATGAATCATATATTCTTTGAGGCTTTAGCGGTTTCTCGAACTGTCAATATTACAATTTACTTTCAGCTTAGACCGCGTCGTCATTTGGGAACTACACCCAGCATTATCAGGTAAGGCCCGATCTGTAGCTTGTCTGCCTTTACAAGCATTTGCTCTAGAAGTTTGGGCCATATTTTTTTGTAGGCCCTGCCTGCATGAATCAGTCAAACATCTCTACAAAGAACGCATCAAAGAAGACAGTGTGGATATATCATGGTCACGAGTCAAAACCAACCCACTCAACGCAGTGGAAGAAGCCCCACAGAAAGGAAAATAGACATGAATGTAAAAAATAAGTACAGAACACCCTAGTACAAAAATAAAAGAAATAACGCAAGCAAAGAAAATAGTTTTCTTACAATATAAGACAAACAGAACTGCGGTGAATTAGCAAATCTACAAACGCATAAGAAATGCAGCTAACACCAAAATAAGACTAATCAAAGAGACATCCTGGGAAGCCCTCACCAAGGAAATAGAAAACGATATGTAAGGATCGCAGAAGAAGGTTTGGAAAATGCTACCCAATAGAAAGTCAAAAATAGCGGAAACAGTAAAAAGAAGCAAAATCGATAACCAAAGGTAGATCCAATATTTTCGAAAGCTATAAGTATATCAAGCAAAAAACCAAACAGATATGAACCTATAACACGACGGAAATGAAGATGAAATAGAAATTACAAAAGAAGAGGTACAAAATGCGATAAGATCACTTAAATGTGTAGCTTTTAAGAAACCCTTCGATCGAGTGAGGTTGAAAGATGTCACAACCATTCTACAAGGGAAAAACACTCATTAAATCCCACACCATCTAATTTAATTATGGACCAAATTATCCAGAGTATAAATAAACTAGAAGGATATATAAGGTAGACCAGAAACAAGTTCGAATTGACTGTTATGCAGACGACGCAATACTTATTGCTAATACAGAAAATGATCTACAAAGACTACTGCATAATTTCTACTTGACTGCAAAACAATACAATATGAGCATATATCAACGGACAAAACAAAGGCAATGGTGCTATAGAGGGAACCCATCTGCTGTAAGCTAGTAGTTGAAGACAAACTAATCGAGCAAGTGATGGCTTTCAATTACTTAGGGGCAGAGATATCAAGTCAACGTAACTTATGTCTCGAAGTAAGGAAATAGGCACAAAAAGGAGCTAGAATCTCTAGGTATCTGAGAGACTCACTATGGAAAACAAATATTTACATAAAGACAGTAAAGTTGAAATATACAAAACAATCGTCAGGCCAATTCTTACATATGGAGCTGGGACAAGAGCAGACAGCAAAAACAAAACAACTATTGCGTACAACGGAAATGCATACTCTCAGAGCGATCATAGGGAAGACACAACTGCACAGAGTCAGATACCAGATAATAAGAGAAGATTGCAAAGTAAATGATAGAATGATGAAGAAAATATTGGGATGAACATATTGGAAGAGCAAGTGATAATAGATTAAATAAAATAACTAGAGACTGGAAACCACAAGGATATCGTAACCCAGAAAGACCACTAAAGAGATGAGCAAAGAGCTGGTGGAGGGCAACAGAGCCCACGCCATAAATTTGTGTGAAGGAACAGACATCCGACCTACTATAAAAGAAAAAGAAGAAAGAAGAGAAGAAGAGAAGAAGATAAGAAGAAAGATAATTTAAAAAAAAAAGCTGTATCAACCAGGACTACAAATAACATTTAAAACAATGTTTCAACGGTAGGTTGGATTTTTAGGAAAAGGTTCTAGATTTGTATTAGCAACTAAAATAAAAAAAAAACTGTTGCTACTTTGGTATTACAACCACACGTTGTTTATTAGTTGAATATGTTTTGAATTTTTACTAAATATTAGAGGTCATATTTTCTTGATTTTGGCTTAACAATACTAATTTGAGATAATAACAACCATACCGCTAATGATATCAATGGCAAAACATCTGGGAAAATATAGTTTCCATGCTCTTTTCATACAGTTCAAACCGCCGGAAGATCCTGTGACCCTGTATATGTTTTCATTAGTTTACTATTAAAAAATAAGAAGAATTATTGGTTCCTGAAGCAAACACAAGAATTAAAACACTGGTAAACTTAAATACGAACAAACTTCTATTAAGAGCAAAACCTTTCGAGCTTCATTAATATTTTATTCTCATCCAAAATCCTAGCAGTAGGTGATTATAATCGAGGGGTTTTGCTATGCAAAAACTTATATTTTTAAAAGTATATTAATTATTGAAAATAACGAATTTTCAGTGAATTCCTCGTTTCGATGAAACTGAAACGTTCAGTTTAACTGGTTACTTTTTTCCTAGGAAAATTTTTAGTGTATTCGTATTTGTCGTGGGTACACAATAAATAAAACGAATATTTTTTGCCGATAAAGTTTTAAGAGGTAGGTTGACCAGTGGTTGACGCAACCCGACATACATATAACATGATAAGCACTTTTCCTTTAATGTAATTCAATTGATCAATGTCTTAGGACAATACTAAGTCGAGTTGTCAATTTACTTAAATTTTAAGTAAGATGTTCTCACATAACGATTATACAGATTTTTGCTTAGTTTTGGTGAATGCAGCAGAAATTCAGCTGCAGTTTGCAGTTTATATATCCAACTAGAAGACCACCGTCTGAAAACATATTTAGACATCACTTGTTTACGAAACGGAGGTAAATTTGTTTGTTGTAGAAGATGTAGGCCCAGAACGATTACAAACGTTAAAAGTGAACTAGCAGTGAATGAGATTCCCCATGTAAGTCAAAGAAATCTAAGCACAAATGTGGGAATTAGTAGAACTTCAGCTCTATGACATTAGTTTGGTGCACCAAAACTATATTTCAATTTTGTAATTTCTTTTAGAATCAATTCTTGTGGATCCAACTTTTTTAAATTGTGTATTATTTAGTGATGGGGTAAAATTCTCAAATCATGGTAAAATGAATAGGCCGTAACTCGAACTATTACGAACCAGAGTGGATACACATTACCAATTTTCAGAGAGTTTTTCCGGGGCAAACGAAAATTTTACTCCAGAACGTTACTTGAATTTCCTGCTTTACAAAACATTCTACTAGGTTGTTAGATATAGAACTTAATGCACGACATAAACTTTGCTACCAACAATGGTTCAATCAATGGTTGTCCTGCTCACTACAATTCGATTGTTAATAATTACCTAAACAATGTATCTAAGAAGATATGGGATTGAAAGAGGAGCTGTGCCTCCATGGCCATTATGGAGTTGCGATATCAATTTATGCCTTGGGGTACAATTATTATAAAATAAGGTAAAACAAACAGAAATTTATTTTCAGAAACGCGCTTTTGTATTCAGTCTGTTCATTTAAAATGTTTAGGGCGCCTGCGGCGTTAATTCGCCACTGGGTTTTAACAACAATAATTTCCAAGATAACGTGAATAATGTAATCCTCAACTTGACATAACTTTAAAAGCTACGGATTTACTAGATTACGTACAATGCATTAACTAATTATAAACCTCGCTTGTACAGCTTGCCAAAGCATTTGGAAATATCTAACAAAGGTATTTGCCCTTCTGCTAACATTTATCGAATAAATTTTGTTCGGATAAGCCCATTTATCCGCAATTTATTGAAGGTTTAGAAAAATAGTAGCCCAACACATAACCATAAATCTGCATTATTTCCATATCTCTGCGCACAGTAAATAATAATCGAAGTTTCACAAGCGCATCAAACGCGCACAAACTGAAACCGATCGATAATTTAATTTACAAAATGTACGCTAATATGCAAATATTCGTTATGGTGTGGAAAGTGTCAAAATAGGAAATACAAAACGTGGGAGGCATGTTTGTGTAAACGTGTCTTCGTGGGAAGAGGGAAATTAGACTGTAGGTGTTCAGAAAATGCCATTAAATTTTATTGCTAGTTACACAGTAAAGGAATACGAATAAAAGCTTTTCACTTATGAGTAATATAAATTTTTTTTTTTCAAGTATAGCATGCAATAGTAACCACCTACTGCTTTTATAAACATTATAAAAATCTACAATTGTAAGTTGGTTAATACGTTGTCGAACTTACGTAATTGTAGATAAGCGTTAATAAGTAAATAAACATTATTCACATTCTAAACAGACTTATCTCACTTTTCAAAATATCACTAAGTGATTTAGATTAGAAATTGTTAGGAAACGTTTATCTCTAACTTTCGTGTAAGAGGTATTACTTCATATTGTTAGGTTTCCATAGAATAGATGCGATACGGTAAATCTGTCAACCAGAGGCTTTCATTTTACAACAAAGTAAATGGTCATCTAAATTCCATGATGGTTAGTATTTAGTAAACAGGGGTGCAACATATGTGTGCGGCTATTACTTAAATGCATTTGATGATACATTCCGCCATTATCCCACACACAACAGCAATAAAGTGAAGTTATTACGGTTATGATTTGATATAGCAGTAGTTTTTAGAGCACAAATGTAGATAACAGAAATCTAGGACGTAGTTTGAATCTGAAGGAGGCCAATTTTTTGTTCTAAAACCAAATTCAGCAATATAGTAATAAAATGTCTTTCCAGGAAGGTTATACAGTGGTGTGAAAAAGTTCTGCATCACCCAAGAAAGTAACTATTTCTTGAAGTTTACCTACATTTTTAGCATAGTTTCCAAAAATTACATTTAAATATTTGATTTTAATGGCTATGTCAACAAATTAACTCTTAATTAGGTACTTAGAACTCTATAGTAAACAATTAAGGCAAGTTCTTTTCTAAAATCGATAATCAGTTGTTTGCGCATTTTCTAATGGGACCATTAACATGTTCGCTACCAAGCGGCTCATACATGAACCAAGCCAATTTTTAAAATGGACCACCGGGTCATATATGAGTCTTACTACACTACTGAACTAAAGGTAAGTTTAAAAACACGGTCCATGATAGCAGTTTCATCTTCACACACGGGCTATATAATATATCGGTTCATATGGTAGCCGGATGGTCTCCGCCTAGTTTAATATTTTGGCAATTTTTGGCAAAACCATGCCAAGCAACCGGTTTGAAACTATTATGCAATGTTTATGTTTTTACAAAACAGATGATGACACGACTTCTCGTTTACATAAAATCGAAGTTCTCGAGCATATCTTACAAAATATTCCTTCCAATTTTTTTCCCGGAAAAAAATTGTCTTTGGCTGAGGCTTTCTTACTATGGCATGGGCGTTTAATATTTCGCCAGTATATACCTAACAAAAGTGCCAAGTATGGGATCAAGCTTTATGAGCTTTATACCGCCGATGGATTTGTACTTGAGATATTCAAATTATTGGATGATAAACCAAGAGAAATAATTTATCATCATAAACACAATCAATCCACAGTTATCAGAGAGATCAAAAGATACTTTGAGAATGGAGAAAGTGAAGATAAATCCCGTAATGGTCTTCCAAAAAAACGTGAGTGAGAGACGACAGTCTATTGCGGAGGACAAGCCTGGTAGACAGAAGTCTTAATTCGACAGTGTTTAGCAAAATATGGTCGGAAGCTACTGGTGTAAGTGTATTCGCTTCTACTGTAAGACGGAGACTTGTTAAATCTGGATTTAAGGGTTGCAGAGCCCGGAAGGAACCCGCCCTGCCAGGAAAACAGAGGCTCAACCATTTGAGACGGGCAAAGGATTATCGCCATTGGGCCCCAGAACAAAAGACAGACGGTATTATTTCGTGATGAATCTACCTTTAACAGTAACAATCATACTGAAAACACATATGTTAGAAGATTTTCTGGAGAAGAATTTTCACGCCAGTGTTCTGTCAACAATTACACAACAACATTTAACTTTTCATGATATGGGGCTGCATGTCTGCTGAAGGTGTTGGTAGACTGCATGTATCTGGCATGATGAATGCCACTAAATACATTGATGTCCTACAGGCGAAGGTGCTACCTAGCGAAAAAAAAATATTTCGTAATAAAACCTTTATCTTTCAAGATGATAACGCTCCTTGCAACAGAGCAAAGGTTGTTTAATCTTGGATGTCGACCAATACAGTTAAACGAACAGACTGGCCAACACAATACCCGGATCTAAATCCTATAGAAAACGTGGCGGAGGATTTCTAACATTATTTCAGAAAAAAGTCTACAAAAATACTGGAATTAATCGACTCCCTAATTGATCCCTGATATGACTGCATTATGAAGGAAGAATTAAAAAACTGGTGAATTCTATGCCAAAAAGGTATGAATTAGTTATTATAATCAAAGGATGGCCTATTAAGTACTATAATTGTTTAAAATTAATTAGTGTGTATTGTAATAAACGTTTAGGCGTACTTTATTATACATATTATTATTATTATTATTATTACTATTACTATTATTATTATGAAGCCTTCACAAGTCTTGGAGGCCCATCGCCTTTGGTGTGAGACAAGGGTAAGTTAGTTTGTGCAATGCACAACAGGGCCCGACCCTGCGGGTAACCGTGTTGGTGCGTAACCATGCTTAACCTGCTGTTGTGTGTGGATATTTTTGATTACGGTCTTGTTACTCCTCTAATGCGACCGTAATATGTGGAGTGCCATTAATTTGATCCTCAATGGCAAATGGAGACCAGGACCCAGTACCGACCACCCAGGGAATTAGAAAAATTTCCGACCCTGGAGAGATTCGAACGGGGAAGCGTTTGGACTGTTACATCCAAAGCTTGGCTCTTCTACCACTGAGCCATCCCCGCCCTATGTTATGCATATATAATGTACAATTTTTTTGTTTTTGAATAAATTATATATATATCGAATTGTTTTTGTTTTTTATGGCTCAACATTTGGGATATTATTATTACTAGCATTGTATTTAAGTACCTACTTGCATTATATTTGCAATGAGTAAATAAAAGATATATGAAAAAAATTGTTTTCAACTGCAGTTTTTTTTATTTGTGCAACTCATGCAGAACGGTTTCACACCACTGCACTGTACTTACATCTACTTGCGCTTCGATACAGGGCTTTTCAACGAAAAGTGGCTACCCTCAGGATCCCTCAAAACTATTTTTGCTTTGACAGTCGCTAAGGCATGTCAACAGAAACAGCAAGTAGGACATCGATTTAAGTAAAATCGTGGCCATCAACCCCTTTGCCGTCACAGACAACCCTTGCAAAATTTGAAATGGCACTATACCAGGCGATGCACATTGTAGGAAAGGTAATTTGATAAAGAAATTATAGTACAACTTAATTTTATTAATTGTATTCTAACTGTATTGTAACTCTATACATAACGGGTGTTCAAAAACTAGTACGTTTGGAGTAGGCCATGAGTTAACAAAACAAGAGACACAGTATGTCTTTACTTAAACATGAACCAAAATAAACGTCAAAATAAATTGAGGTTATAAACGAGGAACTTTAATTTACACTTAAAAAT
>JABXWE010028779.1:0-17905 GCA_014611495.1 Limonius californicus
TGTTAAATACTAGTTACGATTGATCTTTAGGTATTTATTTTTGGATAGAAAAAAAATAGAAAATCTGTGAAAATGTAAAATATATCAAACAAAATATATACGCTCCACAAATAGGATTTTAAAAACAAAAGTAAAAAACTGTGATCATGTAAAGATATCAAAGAAACTATACAGAGGCCCCATTAATATGATTTAAAAAAATAGAAAAACTCGAAAAATATACAAGATAGCAACGAGACTATACACGCCCCGACAATATGATTTTTAAAACAAAAATGTAAATATATCGAAGAAACCATACACAGGCCCCAGCAATATGATTTTAAACATAAAAATTAAAACTTGTGAAAATGTAGAAGATATCAAAGAGACTATACACGGCCCATTAATACAATTTTAAAAATATAATGTAAAAATATCAAAACAACTAAAACACGGTCCACCAATATGAGTTTAAAAACAAAAATATATAAACTATGAAAATATAAAAGATATTAAAGAGACTATAGGTGTACTAGACATAGCCCCACCAATATGAGTTTAAAAACAAAAATAGAAAAACTATGAAAATATAAAAGATATCAAAGAGACTGTACACTATACATACGCTCTACCAATATAATTTTGAAAACAGAAATAGATAAACTATGAAAATATAAAATTAGAAGAGGCTATAGGCTGTACATATGTTCCCCAAATATGATACTAAAAAGATAAATGTTAATATATCAAAGAAATTGTACGCACGTCCCACCAATGATGTTAAAAACAAAAATAAAAAACCGTGAAAATATAAAAGTTGTCAAATAAAACATGGACTATATGACAATGGAGCATTTTTAGACGCACGTCGTTTTTTTTAATTATTAATTTAATACGCTCCGTGTTGTACAATTAATTAAATCGTAATTCAGCTGGTGTGACAAAAACTTCTGACCACTACTTAAACATTTCGTGTCAACATTTTTGGGCTGGTAAAAATATGAAATATCAAACTCTCTGCAACAGCATATCGTCCCACAATTACTCATTCTAACACTTACACGAAAGGCGTTTTAAAACGCTAAAGGACATTTCTTAATGCATTAACGGCCCGATTGCGCACATTTTGTTATCTGTCTACATATTTTAATGTCTGTTTCTAAATTATCATTTTCGTTGTCAACGTAAAAATGTTTAGCCCGATAGCTGACCAAGAAAGAGGCGTTCTTACATCTATAAAATTTTATTTTGTTGTCGGTGTTTCAGTTACTTAAACGTTTACGTTTCTAAACTGCAGTTATTAAGAGTCATGCAATCACGATCAGATACAACTAGACATTAATGAAAGGTTTGAAAGTCAAGCAAACATAACATTTTTTTAAACCTTTAAAATGGGTATCTGTTCAATATTAGTTACTCAAGTTTATAATTTAGCTGAAAGCGTAGGCGTACACGGAATTGGCAGGACGTTAATTTATTCATATTCTATCTTGTATAATAAATAAGTTTACCTGTTTTAAAAAATCAGTAGATTCCATTAGTCTGTTAAGTTTTCACGAACACATTTCAGCTTATCCGATTATTTTACTCGTAAAAGCTAGTGGATTCCTTTAACTGCCTGCATCCTACTATTTGTAAATTTTATTTTATGAATACTAACTAATTGCAAATATCTTGATGCTATGCTAAACCGTATGCTTTCGTGCTGTTTTCCTGTCTGGTATCCTACTAAACTATTAATTAAATGTTATTTCCGACTATAAAGAAAATTACAACGTATAGTCTATTAATTATTTCAATAATTAATAACTCGGCTATTATACCTGTAAAGACAACCGTATGGCAAGGATAAAAAGATAAATTTGAAAATACCAAGATATTCTTGAGAAATAAATCTCTTCTAAAATTAAGAGGAGGACCGTCAATATATAATTAATTCGTTGTTAAAAGTTCCAGCGATTAATTAATAAACAAAAATTTGTTTTCAAGAAATCGCAGATAAGTAGGTATACATATATAGAAAAATATTCCAGAGAAAATTCAAACCAATAATCTAACCTCTCCTGGTTTTCCTCCATTTTTTGTATAAAACAAAATCTAAAATATATTTAAAAGGGAAAATTAAAGAAAAATACAAATAACATGTTTAGTGATTTTTCGTCTCATGTGATGAATTCATGATAAAACACACGAGGTGAATTAAAACATTAACAAATTAATGCGAGATTGCACCTAAATCTAAACATATTTTTTGGTGGCAACGTGTTTTCCTTTGATCTATTTCCAGTATGATGATGTATATAGCTAATCTTCTCCTAAAGCAGGTATTTTCTAAAGGCCCTGTACCACTACACAAATTGTTATAAAACCTTTTCTACGTCATGTGTCTGTATTTCCATGAAGTCATATAAACCAGTTTTATAAAATAGATTCCTTCCTAAAATGTTTAAAAAACTCGACATCTGATTGGACGTTGAAGCCCCACCGACTACAAATTTGAATGCCCGCGCAAACACGGATTACCGATACTACCTTAAAGCTATAACCTCATTTTTGAATGCGTTTTTAGTACGTTTGCGTTTAGGTGGTAGCCTAACATACTTATTGTAAATCCTACTAAAAGTGTATGTTTCACATTTGAGTTTTCCATTATTGCGAAAAAATACATCCACGCGTAAGTAAGACAGAGTACACAATAACCTCATTTTTCTTGTTTGTTTACAAATAGCAGATTATATTGTTATAAGAACTTTTTACAGTGTAACATATCTTAAAATTATTTGTTTGGCATGCGACGTCATGCGTTTTTGGGAAACAGTTTTACAGTGGGATAGGGAGGATCTAGGACACTTCGCCCAAAGTCCATATCGCCCAACGCTATATTCTGCCCACAACGCCCAAAATTACTAGAGGGACACAACGCCCAACGCGACCACTTTGCCCAACTCTGAATATGACCACAACGCCAAAAATGTCCACAACGCCCAAAGTTAGGACAGGGACAGAACGCCCAACGTGACAATATCGCCTATTTCTAAATAACCGTAAATTTTCCTTCGGCTAAGCTCGGCCCCTTGCCTATTTACTTTAGTGTATGTACTAATCTACTAATATTTAATATATGTGGGCAACACAACACCCAACGCGATCACATCGCCCAATTCGAAATGCCCACAACGCCCAAAGTTAGGATAAGGACAGAATGCCCAACGTGACCACATCGCCCAATCTGAACTTATCGTTGTAGAATCATCGTCCAACTACAAAAGTAGATATAGGTTATATTATTAAAATCTGTATGTCATTTTGCATGTACAGGGTCATCACATGAAAATGATAAATTCTACTGTAACATTGTTGTTTTTGAAAATATCGGAATATTAACAGATGTTTTATGGAATAATTTTTAACAAGGAAGTCATTATTTTTATCAAAAAAATAATCAACTATCGGATTACAGAGATATAGCTATCAACCTTGTTGTTTTTTATGATACAACTTATATATTATTTTACATTCTGATTCTTATTTTTTTCTTGCTTTCATCTAAATAAACATATAAGCTTTATATCTGTAATGCGAAGCTCGATTGTTACCTATTTTGAATTTAACATTGTCATGTGATGACCCTGTACGTACAATGTGTCCTGGAAAGTTCTTAACCACAAGAAAACTTTATTAAAAAAATTCACATTGTTTGATACCTTGGTTGGTTATAATTAGATTTTTTTAACATTTTTCCCAGGCTGCGTTAACGGTCTCCTACAACGAACTGTAGAGGAAATGCGCCATTTTAGAATCACCCTGTATATATATATATATAATATAAGAAGCAGTTGTATTTTTATTATACAGCTTGGCTTTTTATTCCTTGGATTTTTCCATTGACATTTTTCGTGGCCTTTTTTCCATGGCTTTTTTTGCCAATTTTTTTACTTTATACGATATTTAAAGAAAATACAATTATTACATATTTAAAAATTATATTAGAATTGTAGTTTACAGAAAATGCAATTATACCTTTATTAATAGATACTTTACCTGATCTGTTTGTGCCGCAAGGTACCACTTCAAGGGATAAGACTATTACCAGTAAGAAAGTTATTTTTCAAGGAATTATAAATTAGAAATAAAGAAAATAAAATGAACAATACAATTATTGATTTCTTTATTTTAAAACTAATTCATCTTAATCGTTAATTCGCTGAATAATAAAATGGTAAACTTAAGAACTCAACTTCTTTATTCGTATGCATTTTGAAAGATGGTATCATTTTCCACAAGGAGCTCTGTACCCTATAAGACTTTGTGTAAAGACGAATGCTCACAGCGTCTTTATTCATAATTTTAATTTCGAAAATCTAAATAAATACATCAACCTGATATTGTCAGCCGGTTTTGTATGTGATTTTGACGTTTTGATTACCGAACTCCGGTTCAAAATGCGGAAGACTTAATTAATCGCATTCAAAATGCTGCTGCAACTGTCACTCCACAAATGCTAGGAAGAGTTCAAGACAACCTCGTGCGTAGAACGCAACTTTGTTTAGAGGCCCAAAGGCTCTGTAATGCGATGGTCGATTCTTTTTTTGATAAAAATAACGAATTCCCTGTTAAAAATTACTCCATAAAGCATCTGTTAATATTCCGATAGATATCTTCAAAAACACCGGTGTTACAGTAGAATTTATCATTTTCATGTGATGACCCTGTACATACAAAATGACATACAGATTTGAATCATATAACCTGTATCTACTTTTGTAGTTGGACGATGATTTTACAACGGTAAGTTCAGATTGGGCGATGTGGTCACGTTGGGCGTTCTGTCCCTGTCTTAACTTTGGGTGTTGTGGGCATTGTGGAGAGTTTGGAATTAGGCGATGTGGTCACGTTGGGCGTTCTGTCCCTGTCCTAACTTTGGGCGTTATGGGCATTTCGAACTGGGCGATGTGATCGCGTTGGGTGTTCTGTTCCCCACATATGTTAAATATTAGTAGATTAGTACATACACTAAAGTAAATAGGCAAGGGGCCGAGCTTAGCCGAAGCAAAATTTACGGTTATTTAGAAATGGGCGATGTGGTCACGTTGGGCGTTCGGTCCCTGTCCTAACTTTCGGCGTTGTGGTCATATTCAGAATTGGGTATAGTGGTAGCGTTGGGCGTTGTGTTCCTCTAGTAATTTTGGGCGTTGTGGGCAGAATATAGCGTTGGGCGAAGTGTCAAGGTCCCGATAGGGGCATAAGAGTTAGCATTTAAACACAAGTACACAGTAGGATTCCAAATCAACCATTTAGCGACTAGAAGAACCGCCGTTTTCAAATTTGACCGGCATCCAAATATTTCTACCTGGAAGCTTGAACATACAACAACGGTTTATGACTGTTTATTAGACTGTTCCGAAGTTACGCATAAGTAGGGTATGTTCAGCTATTTAGTGCACTTGGAAAAATTTATAAGTTTACGACTAAATAGTGCCCTTCAATGAATTTCAAATGCCTGTCCCACCCAAATATTGGTTTATTATTAAATCCATAACAATCGTAAACTTTTACGCTCAGATCCAGTTACAGTTTTTCTAAACAATATCTCTTTTGAATTTGTTATTTTCGCCTTCAAATTAGCATCAAGCTGAATTTACTAATAAACAAAGATTTATAGGAATGAACCCCCAAAAACAGGGCCCCGAATGAGAAAAGTATCTTTGAGTTTTCAGAAGATACACAATGAATGATTTTTTATAGTTTAATATACTAAAAATAGATTCCGTAACATTTACAAGACATAATCTCAAATTTTTGTGTATAGAAAAGTGGTGGTTTTTGAGTACTTAATGAAAACATTAAATTTAGTGTTAAAGATTGTATGTTGTAAAATTTGTTTATTTTAACGAAAAAATCGAAGCAAAAATTTGAATAACTACCATTGGTTGGATAATATTTGTCGGACGAAATGAAATTATTGGAACATTTTTCTTGTAATTAATATGTTGGACACAAACCACCTATTGTATATTGACAATTGTCATATGGAAGTAATACACTTTTAACCACACCGTGCCTGCACTTACACTTTAGTAACCTAGAACTATCATTTCTAGATGAGAGGGCAGAAGAAATTGTTGCATTTGAGTAACTAAACAAACGCGTTCGAGATAAACATTGATTTCGGTTTGTTTAATTTTTACAATTATGTCATATAAAACAAATGCGTATTATAATTTTATGTACAAAATATATAATTTCAAATATTTTTGTCTGTAATTTACAAAGGTGCAGTATATGTATTAAAATATGATTACTTAAATATAACTCCAAAATTTCACCTAATTTTAAATATATATTTAAAACAGTGTAACTTGTTTCTGTCCAACAACGTATTAATTAACAGAAAAGTGTTTTGGCGATTCCATTTTCAATACCTGGAAAGTATTAGTAAATTTATGGTATAGATGTATAGAAAGTTTCGATTAATTACATTCTTTTGTTTTCCATTTCCCGCCCAAGTAAGTAATTTTACAAAGCAAATCTTTAAAGTTACTGTACCTTAAGGTCTTCGAAAAAACCTAGAGACACTACAAACCTAACACTTTCCAATCGGCAGAAATTTGAGGTTAGGTACCACATAACTGTAAATGTAGTAAGCAGTTTGTATTAAAAATACATTCAGTATTTTGAGATTTACGTAACAAAGTAAAACTTCTGTATGCCTTATATGTGTTAAATACGTTGCAGCATCACATCTTAAATGACTATTAGTGATTGAAATTTACCTCAACAATGCCCTTTCTAGAAGCCATGGAGTTTATGACGAAATTTCAAACTTGTTAAGAAAACTTGTTTAGATGTAATAATAATATATATAACAACAATGGAATTGATAATAAATAATAATAAGGAAATAAAAGAAACGCTAAGATCTAACACTTTTTATTTGCAGAAATTTGAGGTTGGTTTCCATATTTCCTCAATACTTTCTAACGATTTTAATTAAAATACATTACTGATTTTGAGATTTGCTTTAACACAGGAAAATGACTCTGTTAAATAGATTGTAATGCCGCAAGGTGTTAAATAAATGTTAGAGATAGGGATTTAATACCAACAATGTCTTTGCTATTTATAATCAGTTGACGGTATTTTAAACTTGTTAAGGTGTAATAGATCATTTCACAATTCAATTTATAATGAATAAGAATAAAAAAATATAATGGATACTGAATACCAACACTTTCATACCGGAAAATATATTCCTAATATTTTTTCAGGCTTTAAATTAAAAACACGCTACTTATTTTAGGATTTGCTTTAACAAAGCAAAATAGCTCTTTTAAATACATCAAAATGTTATAAGATGCGAAGTAAATGTTAGAGATGAGGAATTTAAAACTTACTAAGGTTTAGTCGATAATTCAACAATAATGAATAAGGAAATAAAATGAGCAGTAAAGACTCAACACTTTTTTATTCACAGAAGTGTGAGGTTATGTTATTGCAAGTATTGGCAAATATATCCCGTATATTTTGTCACGCTTTTAATTGGAAACACGTTACTAATTTTGAGGTTCGCTTTGACAAAGAAAAATTGTTGTAACTTAAATGCGTTGCAGTGTTGCCAGAAGTTTTAATATTGGAGAATAGATGATTCATCAACAATGAAATGGATCATGCTTGGCGTCTTTTCCAAACGACGAGAAAATGCAATGAACTTTTTTTTAGTAGGTATAGCACCGAAACCGAAGTTGTCTTAGATATTTATTCAGTATTTCAAAACGACTAGCATCCCGTAGTTTTGCGCCATTTTCAATATACCGTTTGCATATATTTAATTACTAAGTGTTTCTGTTTCTAAATGTTTTGTACATATTTTCAAGTAAGGAATTATTAAATCCGATTACTGTATACTTTATTATTATTTTAAAATATATTGGCATAGGCAAATGGGCATCGAAAAAGAGTGTCGGAAACTAAAATCCTCCATTTACTTTTATCCAAATATCAGCTTTTCAGATAAATTGTACTGTAGGTAAGATTACGAAGATGGTTGTCAGATGTTCTTTGGTATTATTAAAAAATAAAACCTTCATTTTTTGAATAGAACAGTGCATTGTAGATGAGGATCACAGGGTTACTTGAGATCATGCGTGCCAGAAAAATCCCGTTAGGTGGACTTCTTTGTTGTGACCATTGTAGGAATTGTGTCGAGTGAAAGTATGTTTTAAAAACATTTCAGATTCCTGTCCAAGATAAATCCTGGAGCTCGAGATAACTGTCTTATGGTGTGAGCGAAGGGCTGTGAAGTATGAACAAATAATAGTGAAACGTGCGTATGCTGTACAATCTTGAAGGAAGAAAATCGTATCATTTCTAGTTCTTACGCTTTTTATACATTCTTTTTCAAACCACTACCTCTTGTCAGGCTGTCATATTACATGCCAGTTACCACATATATTAGGTACTGATGCTGCTTTTAAACTTTGCTCCTTTTCCTTGAATTTATCTCAATTTCAGTTTTAGCACCGAATATATTCCGTGCTTTTCCTAGCAAGTTGTTTTGCGAAAGATCTGTGTGACATAATGCGAATTACTTCGCTAAAATAGCAATTAAAAAATGTCTGTGTGTATGACGAACTACTACCTTAACAAGACGAAAAACTTTTAATGTCTGTTCAGAACCAGAATCTTGTTTAATTTGTTGACAAGGGGTTCGGCATTCTTCTCGTGTTTCGAGCGGCCGCAATGATATCTTTCGAAGAATACGACTGCCTGGTTATAACAAGAACGGACGACAAAAATATTAATACTTTTAGGACCGAAACTTTACGTTGTGTTGTACAGTTCATAACAGAACAAGAGGAAACTTTAGGTTTACTCTTTACTTCTTGAAAGAGTTCGTTTGTTTGCGCTTAATTAGAAACTCTTTTAGAATGCCAGGTGGGCAACTCTACAAATTTAAAATGAAACCCAAACGTATAATTTATATATTTCTTGTTCAAAACCATAGGCGCACCATTGTTACAATCATTAATTAATTTTTTATGTTATCTATTTGTACTGAAAAGAGTTATGAATAATTTCATTACAAACAAGTTCTTATTTAAAGGTTGAGCAAACATGCCCGTGTTTATCGTCATACATTCAAGGTCAGTGGCGTAGCAAGCGTTTCGTTTGGTGTCTTTTGAATTGCGATTATTTCAGTAGGTAGTACACGTATACAGCAGGTAACCACCGACACTATTCTTCTAGCACGTTCTTCTCCTCGGCGCAAAGGACCTACGCTTTATAACCAAATTCGAACGACAGAAATACCATAGAAGTTTTAAGATTTAGATACCAAACCAGACTGCGGAATTGTGTTTTGCTGGTTGCAGTACTAGATTTTTTATGTCTCTATATCGGGGATTTTAAGATGCGAGTTCTCTGCCAACTTAGCTACCAACCATACATTTTTAAATGTAAAGTTTCTGAATGTATGTTATCTTTCTCTGTCAAGATATCTATAAGTGATATACGATAGATATCATAAAGATGTCTATACAACTAGAAAAATAGTACCGTCAAAAATTGCACTCAAATGAAAATATATAAAAGAAAAATTGTCCGTTTAAAATAGCGTCCATAAGAATAGCACAAGCCAAAAATGGCACCACCAAAAAAGCACCTACCAAAAATAGTGCCTACCAAAAACAGTGTCTACCAAAAATAGGGCCTACCAAAATAGCTTCCACGGAAAATAGTGCCCAACCAAAAGAAATATTCACGAAAACAACGTCCGCCAGGATAGCTCCTACCAAAAATGCGCGCAGTAAAAACAACGCCCATCAAAAATAGCTCCCACTGAAAATGTGCCCACCGTAAAAAGTGCCCAACAAAACGACGTCCACTAACATAGTACCAACCAAACATTGAATTACTACAACTATTACTAAAAAAAATAGACAGGAAAAATAACGCCTTCAAAAATGAAACGAGGCAGAATAGAAAGCGGTAAAAATGGGTAAAAAAATAGGGCCATTACAATTACCGCTTATCAAATAGGAAAGTGTAATTGGATAAAGCCCTTACCAAAAGCTTTCTCTACCACAACTTCTCTTACTTTTAGTTGTACATAGTTTGTTACTACAAAAACAATTTTTGCATGTTATCAACAGCTCTTTTGCAACTCTTACACTAACCTTAAAATTGCCGTTTGAATAATTCTTACACGGTATTTTTGGAAGTTTCCAAAATTTTAATGAAATTCCAGAGATATTTTTCTTAATGCCATTTTTGGCAGCAACATTTTGGACCGGCACTATTTTTGTCGTGTGTTATTATTAGATTAGATTATTTCCAGGCGGCCTTTTTAAGCTTAGTGTAAGAGCTGCAAAGAGCTGTCGATGTGATAAAATACAAAATTGTTTTTAAGGGCAGTTTGTGGTAAAGGTAACTTTTAGTGACGGCTTTATCTAGTTCTACAATTATTTCTAATAGCCGTAGTTTTATTAGCGGCATTTTTACAGGCATTCTTCCTAGTTTTATTTTTGGAGGCGTCATTTCTGCTGTCTCCAGTTGTAAAGGGATTATTTATGGTGGTTCAATTTATGGTTAGTGCTATTTTTATGAGAGCTATTTTCGGTAGTACAATATCGGTAGGCGCTATTTTTGGTGGGCACTATTTTTGTTGTGTGTTATTATTAGTGGAATTAGTTTTGTTACCGACGTTTTTATGTATTGCTTTTTTTTACATTTCTACATGGCGCTGTTTTTGATAGGCGCTATTTTTGCCGGGATTGTTTTTATCTAGCGCTATTTTTATGAGCTCATTTTTACCATAAGCGCTATTTCTGTTGCCGCCGTTGTTATAGCTGTAATAACAAGCTGCAATGTTACTTTTACATTAATCAATACAGAAAATGAAGTCAGATTAATTACACTGATATTTGATATATTTTGCCAAAGCAGACTTTGTACTGATGTAACAATGTCTTTGATAACTTTTTCGAGTTTCCTTTTTCTGGAAGTAATTTTCCCCAGATTCGATATATAATAAGAATTTTCTATTCAGTCTTCTTAGAATTTGAGCAAATATTTCGTATTTTATACAACAGACATTCCTACATGTACTTGAAAAAAGATTTTTCGAGGAGTTTGAAACTATTTGGCAGTAAAATTATCAAAAAACTATTAGTTCCGCCAACGGAAATGATCGGTGCACGTCTATGGTGCTAAAAATCAAGGTGAATTAGAAAAACGTGAGAATTTTGATAGAATAGGTGCTTCGAAGGTTTAAAAAACCGTTTAGGTACGTCAATGGCATATTACAACAGACTAATAAAAAAGGCGGTAACGAATTAGCGCAGAATTAAAGCAAAAGGTCTAGTTCTGTTATCGCTTGTGAAAGACTACTTTGATGTACTCTCGATTTGCGTGACGGCAGTGTCGTGTCTGTGTTTGTAGGTTGAAAGTAATAGTGGGAGTATTTATGTAGAAATTCAAAAAGTCGTAAGAAGAGAAAAGGTAACAATACTTGCTTCAAGTTTTTTTATTTGGGCACCGTTTTGGACCTTCAGTTATACCCTCAATGTATTTATTATTTTCTATTTTGTACAATAAAATGTTATGAGCATCATTGTCATACTTTTGGCATTTTGAGATAAACCCTGAAATTGTGGAATAAATGGTCGTGGGCATCCCAAGACTTGTTTCACCTCAGAATTAAAATAAAGTTGCAATTTCAAATAATCACTTAAGTATTTCATTCACTATAGTAATTGGTACAATTCCAAGTCGGTATCGCTTCCTGAGAAGCTTTAGATTTTCAGTGGAAAGATTGTTCCAAAGTGGCAGAAATGGCATTCGAATCTTTACCGTTACCTACCGTTCTCTTCACCGTCGGTTTGAAAGTTAACGAAACGCAAGAAACTGCGGCTGTATACCAACTGGGCAAAATGTAAAACCGGCCATCACAAAAATATGTTGCCCAATTGAACAAACTGGACAATATAAATAAAGATAAACTGTAAAAATTGTGTATATAACATATAAAATTAAAAAGCATTGACAGTGAAACTACACGCTACAAGATACCTATGTATATAATATCAAAAAGAAATATTGCATTAGAATAAAAACATCGCGGAAGGCGTGTATTATATTCCTCAATCAATGGAAGAATAACATTGATTCCATTATCTGACAACAAATTTGTTAGAAATTTTGAATTTTTAAGTATGTTGTTGTCCCCCTTGTAACATAACCGTATTAGCGTAGCAGTAAAAGTCTTGTTCTGCACACACAAGGTCGGAAATTCTAATTCTGAGACTGTCTGATTTGGTTTAATGTTTTTGTACGTAACATGAAGTAACGGAATAATAACGTTTTATATTTAATTAACAATGCATATTTATATAATTTCTAATACTACTTAATTACAATTTCTAAATAATGGCAGTTCAACAGAATGAGTCGCATGAAACATGAAAAACTGAAAGACTTAGTTTTAAGGAAATGATTAATTGATTAATAATAATAATAATGCCTTTATTAAAGAAATGAAGGAACTCAGATATATATATATATATATATATATATATATATATATATATAAATACTGGGAAAATAATAAAAACAATTTATTATTAATTACATAAATTTACAAGATTTAAGGATTCTTGTCTTTATTATATATATATGCGTTAAGACTATGTGAAGGAAATATATAATGTTATTTGGTTATACCAGTTATTATTTTAGTCCTTATAGCATTGTAGCAGAATTTAAAACTGACACGTATAATACTTCAGTACTATTATATTTGTCAAACTGTTCATTATTTGGAAAATCACATAATTGGGGTAACTGCACTGTTAGATATCCAGATAATCTAGTTAACAGATTTATTCGGTATACGAATGTGTCGCTTACCCGTAAGATTCAGTATCCGCATAATCTGGTTAGTTGATTTATTCCATATCCGAATATTTTGGTTAGCTGATTTATTCGGTATTCAGATAAATCACTTAGGCGTATTATTCGGTACCCGTAAAATCTGGTCATCAGCTCAATTAGATATCCGGATAATTTGGTTTAAAGATTTGTTTCGTATGCGGATAATTTGGTTAGCCGGTTTTTACCGTATTCGGCTTTTTTGGTTAGCCGATTAATTCGGTATCCAGTCGCTTAGGCGTATTATTCGGTATCCGGTTAATTTGGTTAAACGGTTTATTCCGTATGCAGATAAGTCACATTATTCGGTATCAGTAAAATCTGATTATCCGATTAATTGGGTTTTACGATAATTTGGTTTGAAGATTTGTTCCGTATCTGGTTAATTTGGTGAGACAGTTTATTCCATATCCGGATAATTTTGTTAACCGATTTATTCGATATCCGGATAAGTCGCTTAGGCGTATTATACAGTATACGGAAAGTTTACCTATTTGAGTAATTCAGTATCCGAATAATTTAGTTAGATGCTTCTTATTCGTATCTGGATAATTTGGTAAACCTATTTATTTCGCATCCGGATAATTTGGTTAGGCGATTTATTCGGTATTCGGGGTATTCGGATAATTCGATTAGCCGTATTATTCTTATGCGCTAGTTAGCTGAATTCTTTGGTGTGCGGATAATTAGGGTTCCGACTAACTTGTTTATCCGTATTATTTAGTATCCTAGAACACAGATTGCAGATTTATTCGGTTAACCGCTACCTGTGTATTATTAACTGCTATAGTAAAATTCAAACCGCAATAAAATACTTTTGTTTATAATTTAACAAGGTACAGGTTTGGGCATTTTTGATTTGGATAAAGTACATCGGAGCAACTAGATTAGTATCGCCGACGTGCCGAATTTTTTGGTCAACGAATTTTTATTTTTATGAGCTTCTTGCCTCGCCGCCTGTAGCCTGTTTGTAAAACTGTTGTTTTATGTATGAGTTATTCAAAATAATTCGTATCGTAATAATATACACAATTTGATGCGAATCGTCGTTGTTTTAGTCAGGTTCTATTGTATGGAAATATCTGCAACTTCTGTAAACTCGGAAACAAGGTTTGATCTCGCGTCGTCATGTTCTAACGGTCAAGACTTATTTTGAGATAAATTTGATCAGAACAAGCACTTGCAGCGCTTGTCCACAGCCGGGAAAAATACTTCAACTTCTCAAAGTTTCTCTGGATTACTGACAAGAGAAATAAAATTTTTAAATTGCATTTCAAATGTCCCCACTTCCATAAACATATTAGACAACATAAAAATCCATTTTCAATGACGAATTCTGATTTCCTCTGTCCTATTATTTACCAAACAAAGGATATATTTTGGAAAAACTAATGAACTAGGCGACGCTTTAAAATAAATCTAACCCGCAATTTGACTCGCCGTAACATACGATTATAAAACAGCCCCAACATTCCGTAATTCTATTTAATACGACGTTGCTAGAGTGTCCTTTTATTACCCCCATACCTACCCCCTTATTACATCAAACCCTAGCACAATTACCCCGCATAACCCTAAATCAAATTACCCCAATTTTAAATTTACTTAAAATGTTATTTAAAATTTTGCATTTTAAATTAAACTTTTTAGATGAGGCCCTTTTCCTTAACGTATTCGAAATTAAAATTATGAAGTTTTTCAGGAACAATTAGAAGGGTATGTTTTATTTTTAGCTGGCTTAGGTAATGAAATAGTAAAACTGATAAAGAATCGATGATTCTATTTATACGTCCTCTTTCCCGCGGTGTTTATTCAAATCAAATCAATCCACAAAATAATAGCTGTTCCGTCTTTCTTTTTAATAGCAGCTTGTTCTTTAATTATAACATACAATATTCAATCGATGATGGAACGTTTTTAACCCCACAAATAATAACCGCTCAACCGAGGTGAAACCGTAATTAATTATCCATGGTTTCAGTACCAGTACACACCGAATATGTTCCACGGGCCTTTTCAGCTATATTATAAAAACGGATTCGAAGGAAGTGGGGGAATCCCATCATCGTAGTTCATTCTATAAATTTCCGCTGTATTGAACATGTAGATTTTAGGCCATTCTAGTCAATCTAGCATTTTTGTGGATGTTCGTAGAAACGGTGATTGTATAAATTCAAAAAACAATAACAAAACTACTTATTTAAATATTATAATAATATATTAATATATTGAATAAAGAGAGGGGAATGATGTGCGGTAAATTTCATGGTGAATTATATAATCAATATTGAGGTTATGTTGTTATAAAGTTCTTCCAGTTTTTGATGTAAAATATGTAACTACATTCGTTTAATCTTCTAAACATTGCAAGTACATTAACATGTATTACTCTTAATTTGTGTAATAATAGTATGAAACATTTAGAAATCTAATTAAATTAAATTAAAATATTCGCTTAATGTACTGAGCATTCGAAATTGATTGAAATTTGTGTAAAGTCTAAATCTACATCCGCTTACTCGACTAAATAATTATAATTATCGTAATAATAATTTCAAATATTTAAAAATAATTAATTAATTATTTTTACTTAATATAGTTATATATACAGGGTGTATCAGAAATAGGTACAAATATGTAAACCAGTAATAGATTGGCCCAAGTAGAATTCAATGGGACTATTCATTTTTAAAAAATCATTAAGTTTTTTTTAATTAAACAATATAATAAAATTTTGTTTGAGAACTGCTGATGGTCCATAGAAAATGCATTTCATCTGTAGAAGGTTATTACCTAATTATAAAGTAAATCCAAAGTGGCAAACACGTAAAAACTTGTCTGGCTTGTGATAAACTACGGAATTGGGAGGGGTCAAGGTTTAATTGAAACAGTTGAACATTTTGTAATTAGAAGGCATTTAAGAATTTCATTTACCGCTAAATTAAATTTTTGCGTTTTCACTTTATCATGGGATATACAAATTATAAACAAGTGCTGCTACGTGCAAAAAAAATCCAAACGCATAAAGCATTTTAAAAAGTACTAATTTATTTAGAATACCCATCATTTATTTAAATCAATTTTTACAAAACTGAGAAAAACATAAAAAACAGTTTACCTCGAAAGTGAAAAGTGGATCACAATAAATGTTCAAAATGACTACCACCACTGAGAACGCAAGCTACTGCACGTCGAAGCATTGAATTACGTATCCGTGCGAAAACGGTGGGATCTTGCCGAATCCTATCGGCAGCGTCTTCAATGCGTACTCTTAATTCCCCAACTGTGTTCACTGGCATAGAATAAATTAACTGTTTCATGTAGCCCCACAAAAAGAAATCACAACTATTTAAATATGGCGAACGAGCTGACCATGAAACTGACCCGTTTCGTCCAATCCACCTTTCAGGATAGTTATTATTTAGCCATTCCCTTACATCCCCTAGCATAATGAGGCGGAGTACCATCAAGCAAAATCCACAGGTTACGTCGTGCCTCTAAAGATACGTTTTCAAGTAATTCTGGTAGGACTTCCTTGAAAGTGTAAATGCAGAACTCCATTTAAACGAGCAGGTAAAATGTATGGCCCAATAAGGTGATCACCTGCAATGCCCGCCCATACATGGAAAACCGTTGTTGGAAACTGTGTTTCACTAGTTCGTGTGGATTCTCATCTGACCAAATGTGAATATTATGGACATTAACCACCCCTTCTTGCGTAAATCCTGCCTCATCAGTAGATAACAAATCGAACAGGAAATTTGGGCGGTTGTTGCACCTTTGAAGAAGCCATTCACAAGAATCTTGCCTACGTACATAACCCACTGGTTGCAAACATTGAACGCGTTAAACGTGGTAAGGGTGTAGTCCCCGATCCCGCAAAATCCGCCAAACAGTAGAATGGGAAACACCAGTTTGTAACTCAAGTGTTCTAGTGCTAACACTAGGACTTTCCTCCACTAATTCCAAGACATGCTGTTCTACATTAACAACCCTTTCTGCTCTTGGACGACCGCGACAATGGTTTTATGGTTGATACGTGCCATAATCCCGTAAATGTTGGACTGTTCTAGTAAATGTACGGCTGTTTGGAATGCGGCGCTGAGGATATCGCTCTAAGTACATTTGCCTTGCCCTTAGAGCGTATCCTCGAGCTTCCCCGTAAATAAGAACAACATCAGTAAGTTCATGTTTGTAAAATTTTCCGTTTTGGTATTGGCTTGCCAGCTTCAGCAATAGACTGAATAGAAATTACTGACTTACCTAATAGTATTGGTTTGTGGCAGGTGATAAGCATATGCACTTCTATCTAACTATGTCCTCTTACTTCAGGACACATTCATAATCTTCTTTGTAACTATTGTAACAATAACTTCAAAAATTTCGAAGTTGAATTAATTAATTATATTGAATTAATGTACTGAACATTAAAAATTGATTGAAATTTGTTAATTATAGTTACATCTGCTTACTCCTGCAAACATTTGCAATGTTCCTTATAATTATTATAACTATAATTTCAAAAAATTTGAAGCCGCGGGATATAATTATATTATTTTCATCTCCTTAATATTTTAAAGTGATCAAAATTTCTTATTTATAATTATAATAATAATTTCAAAAAGTCGAAATCTCTAATTACATTCATCCATAAATATTTTCAACTTATTAATGTTAAAATTCATCATCATCATCATCATCATCTGACATGGAGCCGACTCGAGGGTCAACCCTGGATACGCCAGGCCCACCCCATGCCAGTAGGTGGTTATGGATGTAAGGGATAAGGTGGGATCGGGTGGGGCGTTACACAACGGTAGCATGTCTGCAATGCATACCGCAAGACACCGCTGTTGCAACACCAGGTAGTTAGTAAGCTATGCATCAATGGGTGTTGAGTACGTAGCCGAGACCGTTATGCTCTTACGCAGTTGAACCTACTAACTTTGATAGCAAAGTTTCACAATGTTCTGATTTCACATTTATCTCGTCTTCT
>JABXWE010028780.1:0-16572 GCA_014611495.1 Limonius californicus
CGTTGTTTTATTGCGTTAGGCACGAAAAAACATACTTTCTTGTTCCTCGTTATTTGATACTGTACTTTTAGCATTTTCAGTAACACAGTATACTCTACTACTATTATTGCGATTACACCTGTTTTGATAACAACCTGTGGGTCGCCGGAATGAACTTGAACTTCCTCGACCTCGAGCTCGTTGACCATTGTTGTTGTTATTATTAAATTGATTATTTATACGAGATTGACCATAGTTATTACGAGTATTGTTAGAAAAATTATGAACATTTCCACCTCTTTGATTATATCTATCAAAATTATGATTATTTTGAAATCTTCCTCGATTTTCTGTTTTGTTATAATAATGAGGGTTGCGTGAGCGAGACCCTCGCATACGGAAAAGAGAAGTTGAAGTAGAACTAGACGATTTTATTGTTTCCTCATCTAGAGCCCCAGATATAGCATCTTTTAATCTGTCGTAGTTCCTAGCTTTAACTATAGTTCGGATGTCGTGATTTCGCAAACCATTTGTGAATGCATTTATAGCTAATTTTTCATTGACAGATCTTAGGGTGTTAACAGTCTTTACATCTTCTGCCTAAGATAAAGTTAGCTCAAGCACAAGTCGCTCTATATGTTTGCCAAAATCAGATATACTTTTATTATCTTGTTTTATGCTAAACAATTGGGTGGCTAAAGCTGCCGCAGACTTTTTAGTAAGTAAATAACTTTTCATATCTTTAACTAAATCCTCAACTGAATTATAAGTGCTCTCGAGACGTAATTTTGCATTAGAATTTAACTTTACTTTCAATACATACTTCACAAGCATGGCTTTTCCATTATTATCCAACATTTCATTGTACAGCTCGATACCATCAAGCAGTTGCTTAGTGACATCTTCACTACCATCCATGTTCGGTAACAATGAAGCAGCCGTTTTCAAATCGAATTTTTCACCCATATTTACTGTAGTGATATTCAAATTCCTAATTTCTGTATTGATTTCTGACCTCAAATCTTCAGATGTAGGTAGTTCTGTAGTTTCATTTGTTTCTTCTAACCTAACTTGATTTTCTGATTCTTCTCTAACACGTTCATTTATTTCATCTAACCTCTGCAAAAGGCTTTCTCTACAAGATTTTAATACCTGTACTATTTTTAAGCTGTATTCTTTAATTGTATTAATATCTTCAGTTTCTGCAACACTACTCTTAAATTTTATTTTAAGTTGCTTATATCTATGTTCAAATGTATCTAACTCACCTAATAACTTATTTACCCTTTCAAAAGATTCTCTGCGTTCTTTACTTTCTTTCCTAATATTAGTTTGAAATAACTTAACTACCCTTAATAATTCAGTAAAATCAGCCTTCATTAGACATACGGAAAAATAATTAAAATTTAATTTATGTAATTACGTTAAAATACGCCGCCATTGACGCTGGACTGACAACGGGACGACTCCAGTTTTGGGGATGACTTCCACGCTACGCTGTTGTCCATCGGTGCGCTCTAGCCGATTTACGACACTAGAACGTTCCCTCGTTGCTGGTTCCGGTGTGGTACAACCAGTCTCCTATTTCCGCTCCAAACTGTTTAGTTAAGGTTGGCAAGGTCTTGACTCCTAACAATTTCCCTGCGTATTTTCCGTTCCAATGACTGTTTCACTCTTCTTACGCAACACCAAAATACTCCAACAACCACTAAGGTAACAGCTACAATTTCCATCACTTGAATTATTGAAAGTCCGTTTTTTCCTTCAGCCGAAACGCCACCACTGTTTCCCGCCTGAGCTATAATAACCTCTTCTTTTGATTGAGTTTTCCCCATGCTGATATACTCGTTTCCCACTTATTTCTTAACATATTTCACTATTAACACGAACTAGCAGGACTAGCAGGACTGGCAGGACTAGCAGGATCGCCATGTAGTAACCAAATTAAACACGCATCGGTATACATAAGTGTTTATTGGTTATTCGGAAGTGATGTTCCTTATCGGAACGCTCGCAATTGAATTCTTTAGTTTTTACACATACATACACTTTATAAAATTATCTTACTTGCTATTTAACCTAATAGTGCAATGACTTAACTAAGTGCTTACATACCAACTATAGGAAAGCTGAGTTGGCTTCATGTGCAATTACTGCAAGCTATTAGCGAAAGTTCAATAGCCTCTAATAGGTGCAAATTTATACACAGAAGTACATCACAGCTGATTGCTCCGGGCTGGTGTTGTAGCTTCTTCGGGTATCTGTATTGTTAAATAAAATAATAATAATAATTGTACGTGTACCACATCTGGGGGGTTACACGGTCACGGAGGTAGTCTGTTCACCTCATTGACAGTGGGGTGTCCTCCACTATGTCAATTCAATTCAAGGATTCCAGGGAGGTCAGGGTACACGGTAGATAGGAGAGCAGTAGAGGGGTGTGGGAGTTTGTTCCGGGGTTTCCTGGGAACACGGTTGACTGGGACAAGGTCACGGTTTAGGGGTTTGTGGGAGGTCATGAGAGTTTCGTTGGCGATTGGAATGCCTTGATGAAGGGTGCGAGAGATGTACTTCTGCCGAAGGAGGGTGAGGCGGTCGCATATCGGAGTGGTTTCGGTGTCGATGTGGACTAAGTGGCTGGGGTGTCCTCTGTGAAGACTGAATATGCGACGGAGAATTTGCCTTTCGCATGCTGCGATTTGATGGAGGAGATGGGCCGAGACGACCAGTGTTGTGTTTTTATACCTGGGGCAGTTTATTCCCCCAGTGGTCGTGGAAATTTTGAACCATTCTGAACATCCTGTCCTAATACGGTTTAAAGTAGCACAAATGCAAATCCTTCTCGGAACTTCTAAGAGCCTCCAACATACATATTAATATTGAAACACTATAACAACCATAGAGGAGCTGCTTTAACCGAAAGCATAGAGCCAACAGTAGCCCTTCCTCTTCTACAGATGAAATATCAGCAGGTAACCTGTAAACATAGAAAATTTCATGTTTAACACTATTACTGCTTATTTGTATTTTTAGACAACTTTATCCAGTTTCGTTGTGAACCATGGGAAGAAGTTATTGCACGTTGGAAAAACGCTGTTTCTTTGCTAAAAACTTTTTTGCGGAGGAGGAATGAAGAAACAAATATTTATATTTTTTTGTCAAGAGTGGCCTTTAATAAAGAACCAGAAAGGGAATGCTTTTGTATGTTTTTTTTTTTTTGATAAAATGTTACTGCTGGGTTTGTACTAATTACTTGTATTTGGTTAGTTTGGATTTTTATGTATTATTTTGCAGAAAAAGGATTGCTGACGATGGAAAATTGGAATTGCTTCTTTACGAAGGTTAAAACCAGGAAAAAGCATCTAAGGAATAGGGATATGATAGGGATTTACTAAATAAAATAATCCCATGATTTCTTATCGGCTGCTCTTTAGCTCACGTCATTGCTTTGCTCCTGCATGCAATCTAACAGCACTGAAGATGATTGCTTAAAGGTTGAAATATGCATTTGCATTTCTTACGAAGCTTTTATGAGACTAAAGGGTTTTTCATTTAGATTTTGTGCGTTTACATTAGCATTAAGGTTATTTTCTTATTTACATTTCTCAAATGTTTATAATCATATTACATGATGCGGAAGCTTGTGAAGAGTACCAAAACTGGGGTTTGACTATTAATATGAAAAACTGAATATCTCGCCGTGGGCGAAGGAGCACAAGATCTAAACATTGAATCAGATGTAATAAAGAATACTAAAAGATTAAAATACCTTGAAGTTACCTTCACTGATCCTGGAAACAGCAATGAAGACATAAACAATAAAACTGGCCAAGATCAATAAAGCAATTAAACTCTGTTGTGGAATGACAGAATAACAAGAGACCAAAACAACTATACAAAACCATTGTTGAAAGCATCACCACTCATGGCTCTGAAGTGTGGGAAGTTACCATGAGGAACAAAAATAAATTGGAAGCTGTAGAGATAGATTTCTGGAAGCGCTGTGTGGCATTTCCAGATTCTATCATATAAGAAATGTTTAAATTCGCCAACAGATGGAAGTACATGGATCAATTATGTATACCGTAGCAGCTAAAAGCTAAAGTGGTAATGGCCACATGCAACGGAGGCACGCTCACAGATGTCCAAAGAAAGTATGGGATTGGACCCCAAATATTCGAAGAAAACGAGGAAGACCGGCCAGAACTTGGGCACAAGAAATGCAAGAATCAATGGAAATCAGAGGACTACGAGACGGTGATTGGATGGACAAACCGGCTTGGACGGCAGGATGCGAGATACAGTTACATCCGTGACACACTCGTTAATATATAAAATCATACATAAATAAAAATAAACATCCTTGTGTATCCGATTTTTTAAATATATCCATATTTAAATAAAATATAATTTCATGTTACATAACTTTTTAACTTAAACATATATCTTCGTTTAGATGAAAAGCAGCATCATTTTTGATTCAAATAAACGTTTTACTAAAATTCTTTAAATGTAATTAGATATTTGAGTTCATTAGAAGAATGTATTTGTTTACATTAAACATGGGTTAAAGCTAAAAAGAAATCTTTTTCTTGTAAAGGGAATATTTTTGACATGAAAATTAGCATGTATATATGAAACCAATGCTTCATTTTAATGAAACTGAGAAATTATTAGAACAAATATTAAGTTGTTTAGTTCAAAGATGGCTCAAGGTAGTTTTAAATAAACAATTTAATTGCGCCAAATAACAGTTATTTTGATAAAAACATAGTAATTTGTTTAGTGCGAACTAGAACGATACGGTTCAATCAAAATAAGACTTAAATCTATTATTTCTTACAGTTAAGAAGATAGTTATTTACCACTATTTAAAAGAATTATTTATTTAAATTGAAAGTTATTTATAGATTACAAAGAAATCTTTTTCTGTGTGTACCGCTACAGGTACCTATTGCTACTTAATTTTATAAAATGGGAACATATCGATGTGACCACATATTACAAACTTGGGGGGGCTCGGCAGTGTGAGGTGTGATATGTTTTGTATATTTACTTTTTTATAAACGTATTACAAGTACATAATAATAAACACGTACCTATGCTATTCTTCCCCACGGTACCCGGGTACCATTTCTATGTTCAAGTTATGAATTAATTATGTTACTATTAATATTTTATGCCGATGTTACATGACATCTCTAGTCTACTTATGTAAGCCTAGTTGATCAAGAAAAACTATGAAAAATATTCAAATTTGGAAAATGTATATGTTTAAAGTATTTTATACGTAACGTCCACAGCGAGGTACCCGGGTGCCACACTACTGTGCTTTTTGTATATAATTTAATTACTTTACATAAATTGTGGAATTAATTAATTTCAGCATTAATTTATCGAGTACTATGATGCAGGAAGGAGTAGAATTAAAAATAAATAATTAAAAATTATAAATAAATAAACTTTATTTTCATAAAACATAATGCTACAGGGCACAAAAATGACATTTCGAAATGGTTTGGGTATGTTCGTCACATATTGGACGCTTACATATGAAACATAATTTTCGAGTTTTTCGTTGTCTTTTCTCAGATGACCTGGATATGTGGCATCTTCCTGTAACAACCAGACGACCGGATGCATCCCTTGGCTGTTCTCCTTCAGCAGTGGTATGATTGACAAGTGGTCTACCTAGCATACACTCAATTCCAGACTTAGTACTAAAGTTCTGTCATACTCTTGAATTCTTTGAACGGCTCTCGATAGCCGACATTGCTAACTGTTTCTCTAAGGTCTGCAAGAAAATTCGCCGGCGCTGATTCTTTCTTGCCTCCATGGGTTTGGTCTGTATATAAATAATAAATGATGCCAAGCAAGCTACATCAAGCATATTATAAAACATGGCTACAGACCAACGAAGAGTCTTCCGTTTGGTCGAGTAGTGCTTAACCATCTTATCCTTGCAATCAACGCCACCTTTTGCAGAGTTATATATATATTCCCATGACTCCTAGTTGGAGCATAGGGCTGCAACAAAGTTTCGCCATCGGACTCTGTTTCGTGCTAGCATTTTGATTTAATTCCAGCTTTTTCCATTGTTCTTTGCCTCTTTAAATACCGTTCGCCTCCATGTTATCTGCGGCCTGCCTTGTCTTCTCCTTCCTTGTAGGTTCCTCTCCAGCACCATTTTAGGAATCTCGCTCTCTGGTCTTCTTAACGAGTGTCCAATCCAACTACATTTCCTCGTACGTATTTGTTTGGAAATTTCTTGTTGGTCAGTGATCTGCCACAAATTCTCATTGGAAATTGTTTCTGGCCTGTGTATACTGCAGATTCTCCGCAGGCATCTCTTCACAAATACCTGTATCTTTTTCGATAGCGCTGCTGTAACCTTCTAGGTTTCACAGGCGTATAATAAAACAGCCTTTACATTCGAATTGAAGATGCGTAATTTGGTTTTTCTGGATACGTATGATGAGGCCCATACTCTTTGGAGCATTCCAAATACTTGTCGCGCTTTTTGAATTCTATGTTGGACATCGTCTTCTGCTCCTCCTTGGTTGGTGATGATGGATCTTAGGTGACAAAAACTAGTTACGTCTTCTACCTTTTGCCCACTAATCTGGGCTTGTTCCGATTGTGAGTGCCGATTCGCATAGCCTTTGTCTTCTTGTTATTAATTTGGAGTCCTGCTAGACCTGCTTGATCTTCTAATCGTTGAAGTTTCTTCTCTATATCTGCATATGTATGCGTTAAGAGACAAATATCGTCTGCGTAGTCCAGGTCTTCGAGGCGGCTTTGTAGGTCCCGCACAATACCTCTTCCTTCATTGTTCACAGAGTTCAAAACCCAGTCCAACGTGATATTAAATAGTAAAGGGGACAATGGGCATCCTTGTTTGACTCCATTTCTGACCATAATTTTGTTACCCAGTTTTCTTTTGTCTTTTCCAGAGTTATAGTACTGTATAAATTCCTGTTTTTTCTTCGGGCCACTCACATCTGTTGTATTATGCATGGTGGACAATAATATTGCAGCTTTGTTGGGTTTCGGCGTGTAAGATACTATCGTAACTTTGTCATCGCCAAATCCGAAAATGGGTGAAGCTGTTTGTCTTGTTTTATGTGCCAATATCTCAGATAGAATATATCGCTTGTTTTTTTCAGCGTTCCAATTATCAAGAGGCTCCATGACAACAGCCGTGCCAGAGGAAGCGTGGTGAAAAATTGTCCATTACAATATTTCGACCAGTGTTCTTATATCTGTAGCATAGATCTTTCACTACTCGCTCCCCTTGGTTTTGCTCCCGACCTTCAGACGATTTTCCTGTATATATTTGTCCAGTGAGCGGGTAAGAGTTTGACGAATCACACACCCACCACATCTTTATACCATATTTTGCCGGTTTTCTTGGCATGTATTGGGCGAATCTTGTTCTCCCTCTGTAAGGGAATAATTGTTCGTTGACTGTAAGACATGCCGATGGCACGTAGTGTGCTCTCAAGTTCTTCTTCTTATTGTTAGGATGATGTCCTGTTTTCTCAATTTTTGCCTCGCTTCAATATATGGGGTGGAATTACTCACTATAGATCTTGAGATGTTGATGTCCAGTTCTCCTGCTATCGTTTGGGAGGTCTTCCTACGTTCCTTTTTGAATTCGGTTTCTCTGACTTTGACATCTTGCCAATCTGTCTTCTCCCATTCTGTCGATATGATCTCACCAGTTTCTTCTTCGCGTTCGTACCCATCTCACGACGTCTTGAATTTCACATCTTTGTTGGACGGCTTCATTTGATATTCTATCGTGGAGAGTGTGACCTGATATAGTTCTGAGCGTTTTCATTTCGGCTGTTCTCATTATTTGTTTGGTCTTTGATGTTTCAGCTCTTGTTTCGGCTCCATACGTCAGAATTGGCCTTACACGTGTCTTATGTATACGCACTTTGCTTTCCGTAGTTATGTTTGTTGCGCCATATTATGTCACGGAGATAGCCACTAATAGCTGCGGATTTATTTGCTTGATTTCTTACTTCGTTTTTGATATCTCTGCTGCTTGATATTTCTGCGCGCAGATATTTGAAGTAAATTACTTGTGTGACTTGTTTTATTATCTATGGCTAGTTTACATCGAATTGGGTCCTTGGCAACGACCATAGGCTGTGTTTATTCACTTGATATCGTCATATTGAACTGCTGTGCGGTTGTTTGAAATTTATAAAGTAGGAGTTGTAATTCGTCCTCATTTTCCGCCATTATCACCGCATCATCGGCATAATACAATATCTTAACTCTACTGTTCCCCATTTTGTACCCTCCTCTCAAATCGTTTACGTTCCTTATGATCTTATTCTTAATTATATTAAAAAGTGTAGGGCTTAAACTATCTCCCTGTCGTATCCCTGTAGAGATAGACACTTCTTGTGTCAGCACGTTATTTGTTCGTATGCGTGTTTTATTGTTGGTGTTAAGTTCCCTTATTACTTTTACAATTTTCCTGTCGACATCACTTTCTTCTAAGATTTTGATGACATCAGTAAGTTGGACCCTGTCAAAAGCTTGGGTTAGATCTATAAAACAAAGGAACAGCGGTTTGTTAAATTCTATCGATTTTTCTATTAGCTGGTGCAGTATAAATATTGCATCTACCGTGGATCTGTTTGGGCGAAATCCTTGTTGCTCTTCGCATATTTCAATCTGTTGCATTAATTTTTCTGATTAGATTTTTGCCAGGACTTTCGAGATCGTACTTAGGAGGCATATTCCCCTGTAATTCTTTCTCTCAAGTTGTCGTTCAATAAAAGCCATAGTTCTGAGATAGCAGCTGCCTTGTCGCTCTCCAACCGTTGTGGTCTTGTATTGACATTGTCGAATCTCAGAAATCTAGTAGTAGCCCAAAATCTATTGCTTGCCATTGTAGCGCGATATAATGGATACGCGTCAATTTTCCAAAGCTCTTTGACATCTTCAGAGCTAGAATGACGTACACCGGCTGTAAACAAGATACCCAGATAACCATCGAACTCTTCTTCTGTAAGCTGCTTCCACATTTTTTGGGGCTTCCCTGGATTTGAGTTATTCCACTTAAGAGTATACAGCATTAGCCTTCCGATTAGTTTCTTTGATGATAATATTGCACATCACTTGGTTGAAAATGTATCGGAATGTATCCCTTACGGAAAGATGTGTACATTTTGATGTTCCACTTTTCTGGCGTAGAATAGTTTGTGTAGGTGTTTGATGATCGGTACGAGCTGTAAGTTTCCACACGGTGTCATCTTTACTGCGTAATACATTATCAACAGGATCAGTTTCCTCGTCACTATTTTCAGCGCCAGATTCTTCGTCATCATCATCAATTTCTACTTCAATATCGGGATCAGCGTAAACATCCTCTACATCTTTTTTTTTTTTAATATCTTTACTTTATTAGCAATCAGAATTACATTGTATTCTATAGGCTAATGTGATGTCTTAAAAGCTAAAATACTCTATAAAATGACGTTACCAGACCCCGCTCCAACGAGAGGATCTTCAGTCTCCTAGGAGGTCTGCTGGCCAATATTTCTTTAATCTTCTTCCCGTAGATGCTTCGAGTAGAGGTTGAAGTAGAGGATTCATATGGTTTGTGATTCTATCGTGATGTTTTATACTGCTAGCTAGGATAACTTCCTTAACGTATGGTACATGTAGATCTTCATGCAGCGCGTGATTGGTTACATACCAGGGTGCACCAGTCAGCATTCTAAGTATTTTCGATTGACATCGTTGTATTATCTCTACGTTGGATTTGCTAGCACAACCCCACAATTCTATGCCATACCTCCAAATCGGTGCGATGATTGTCCTGTACACTAGGAGTTTATTTTCCAATGACAATTTGGAGTGTTTGCCCAACAGCCAGTATAGTTCCTTGGTTTTGAGATCTATTTGCTTCTTCTTAATTATATGGTTTCGCCAAGTAAGTCTAGAGTCCAGATGGAATCCTAGATATTTCGCACATGAAGCTCTTGGTATTTCCGTGTTGTTTATATAAATCGGTGGGCATTGCTCATGTCTCAATGTAAAGTTGACTTGCTGGGATTTATTTTCGTTGATTTTGATCTTCCATTTGTGGAGCCAGTTTTGCAACTGATCAAGATGATTTTGTAATATTTGGGAAGCTCTAATAGGATCTTTGTGAGTGGCGAGAAGAACTGTATCGTCCGCAAAAGTTCCAGTGACGATTTCTCTGCTAGTGGGGATGTCGGCAGTATAAAGTATGTACAGGACCGGGCCTAATAAGCTCCCTTGTGGAACCCCTGATTTATTGTGTAATTTTTGGACACCTCACCATTTACTTTAGTTCTAAATTCTCTATCACTGATGTAAGATTTTATCAGGCTGTAGTACTTGAGTGGGAGGGTTTCTTTGATTTTATCGAGCAACCCAGCATGCCAGACCTTGTCAAAGGCCTGGCTAATATCTAGGAAGCCTGAAGTGCAATATTCTTTTTGTTCATATACTCGGTTTATTACTTGGGTTATGCGATGGGTTTGTTGCGTTGTTGAGTGGAATGGTCTAAATCCAAATTGATGGTGAGGAACCCAATCTTCAGAATTTGGGTCGCAGTTAATTCGCAAAAGTAGAAGTCTTTCGAGTACCTTTGACATGATGGGCAATAAACTGATAGGGCGATATGACGAGACTACTGTCGGATCTTTTCCTGGTTTGGGAATCATTATGATTTCAGCAGTTTTCATCTGTTTGGGTCAGTAACTAAGTCGTAGGATTGCGTTGTAAATATACATGAGTGCCAATATCCCTTTTCTAGGTAGTTCACATAACATTTTTGCTGTAACCCCATCTATACTAGGAGCTTTCTTGGTGTTTAGTCGTCTAATTTCTTTGTGCACTTCTTTTGGTGTAAAATATTTGATTGGTGGTACGTTATGAGGAATGTTGGAGATTTGCATGTTTACTTCTTCATTCTCTTCTTGGTCATTGGGAGTGAAGACCTCAGCGAGATACTCAGCAAAAAGACTCGCTTTATTTTTATCACTTTTAGCCCATTCTGCGTCAGGGAGAGCGGGGTTACGTATTGGAGGAATCCGGGATTTCGGTTTGGTTCTGGATTTGATTGGTTTCCAAATGGAGTTATCAAACCTATTCAAACTCGCAACATAGTAATTAAAGGAACTCTCTCGGAGATTTCTAATTTTGGTTTTTAGGTGGTTACTTATACGATTCAATTCCGTTTTATCTAAGGGAGATTGAGTATGATGCCAGCGTGCTCGAGCCCGTCTTGTTGCCGCTATGAGTTTTTTAATTTCTATAGGTACCTTGTTGTATTCTTTTTGAGCTTTAAGTTGGGGTGTGGTTTGGTGAGCTGCCTGCTTGAGTATATCGATTAACCTTACTAATGCTTCATCTACTTCTCCGGGGGTTTTGAGTGGAATATTTAAAATAACCTTTTCTTCCACTTTTTTTCGATATTCTTCCCAATTGGTATACTTGTTGTGTATTCTCGGAACAATATTACTATACATAACAGTAGCATTGATCGTTGCGATTATGGGGGGTGGTCCGAGGACAAATCAAAGCTGGGTATAACATTTAAGTATGAAGAGGAAATTCCCTTGGTGACGAAAAGGTCAAGGAGGTCTGGTATTTTACTGGGGTCGGAAGGCCAGTAGGTTGGGGTACTGGTCGATAGAAAGGAGTAGTTTTGCTCTTGGATCAGTTGTGCCAGTTCCCTGCCTTTGGTAGTTGTTAATCTGGAGCCCCAAGTGGTATTTTTACTGTTGTAGTCCCCACCTGCAATAATTTTGTTCCTAGCGTTTGAAAGAAATCTTCAAAATGTTCATTCTTTATGTTATGACGTGATCCTCTACATCTGAGTCATCTACTTGTAGAGATTCAGAACTCAAGGCTAGAATCAACAGTTCGTCGTCAGACAACTTGGGGTCATCTGCGACTGTCTCAGAAATGTCAGTATCTCCATCACTATCACATTCATCAACCAACCTGCTCATATGAGCAATTTGTTGCTCATAAGTCAAGCTATAAATATAAATAAAAAAAAATTGCACGTCGTACAAATCATTTATTTTACTTATACTAAAAAAGTAAAGTCTTACCGCCTACATTCTTCAGCTGATAGATCGCGTACGTTGTCCGACATTACAGCAACCCTATGCAGAATGAAAACAAACTATCCACATTATTTAGTAAACTAAACTCGACTCAACTGTAAATCCGAATGCATAGCGTAACATTGTGTCATTGCGCAGCATTCTACAGCGCCACTGTACCTAATACATATAATTACATGGAGCCTGTAAATGCGTAGTGGTACCCGGGGACCTCGCCGTGGGGAAGAAGGCTATAAAGAAAAAATTATTGCGTTTTTGTATAACCCTTGGCAGGCATCAGCAGATTTGGGAAGATACAAATTAATATATTATTTTTTATGTATCTGCTGCCTATTTAGCTGTTTTAACAATTACAACTGCAACTTTCGCTCATTTTAAACTTGAAAAATGTATTGCTTATGATAATAGCATTTAGTCTAATTGCTGTTTTTGCTGCAGCAATTTAGTTCAAATTTTTGTATCAATACTTTTCGACACTACAAAATGTATTTAAAATTATGTCATACGTTTATAGGGCGACTGCAGAGCTCCTCCTGAGATCAAGTTTGTTTATGATGATACGGATAAACATACAAATGAAATTTCGGAGTTGTATAGTTATACAGAAGTATCCGAATTTCCGATGAATCTTGCAGCATTTAAAGAAGAAATGGCACAGCAGGCATTATCTCCAAATTGGCAGAAACTTACTTTATTAGAAAGAAAGTCGGTAATTATGACACTTCTGAATCAGCTGGAGGTTTGCAATAAACTGAAGAGGATGAAGGCTGCCCGATGTATTCTGTATATAGCACAAGGCTGTTGGGCAGAAATGCAGTCTGACGCAGAACAACAGGACTGGACAGTGAGGAATGTTATGTTGTTGTATGATATGGGAGTATTTGGTGCGTTTACAGATTTGCTGAACTTGGAAATTGAGTTAAGTCTATCAAACAGGTTACTGAGCAAAAATACAATGTCTGTATATTTTATAGAAGTGCCCAGGAACACTTTATAAAAAGAACTGTTGTTTATCAAGCAATACGAAAGCAGGATGTTACTTTAGCTGATTCGAGAGATATAAGAGTGATACTTTCCGTATTATACACTATTACTGAAGTAATGAGGTATGAAGGAAGCTTAGAATCGAGTGAATATACAGTTCAAATTGAAGCGTTTATTGAGGAAATAGGTGAACAGGTAAACTATTTAATTTATAATTATCTATGTTAAGTCAACATTTTTGTAGCCATCGAATCGGGGAATGAACATTTAATTGTTAAACTGATGGATATGATGATGCTATTTCACAAAGAAGTAGCTTCGCAGTTTCCTTTAAAGAAAATTTTACTACTGTTGTGGAAACTGATTTTGGTTTCATTGGGAGGAATGGAGATTCTAAAACGCCTTAAGGCGGAGAAAAGGAGAATGGCTGGGCTTCCACCCCAAGATGAAAACCCTTTGCATATTACTAAAACTATGACACCATGTCATCCTATTAAAACTGTCTCAGATCGTATAATGGTAGCCTACCAAAACTGAAGTGCCAGATTTTCAGACCTGTAAATATATTTATGAAATTTTGATTAAAGTGTCTCATATTTTAGGCTGCACTATGCCGCAGTTTACAAATATGCGATCCATTGTTACCTATGAACTTAAATGAAGAAACAGAGACTACTTCTTTGTCACTGACTCACAGGTTACCTTGGAAACCCAAAGTGTCACAGAAAGATATGGACATGTTTTTGGAAAAGGTGAGGATGAAGTTCATTGGCTATAAGGTTGAAGGTGACTGTGATAGTTTAGCTGGCTTACCGCTACCAATTTGTGAAGGAGTTAGGACTTTAAAAGAGGTACCTACGTAAATAATCAGTGTTGTATTTTAAATTAAATAGCACTAATTTGCAGCTTGTGTATAAATCACTAGCTGAGTTTCAAATTAGAAATGAAGAAGCAGTAACAAAAAATTCCTTATCCAATGTTGATGAAGGTATTCAATGTACGCCAGCTGAAATATTGTATCAGGCTATGTTACTAAACTTACATAAGTATGTGGTGGCGTTAGTAAAAATTGTGATGTTAGCAGCACCAGTATCAAAATCAAAAACCGATACGATAAATATACTTGCAGATGTTTTACCAGAAGGATCTCCGTAAGTTGGTGGTGAATGTTTTTTTTTTTTACTCATACGGCTCCCCCTTTTACCCAGTGGGTGTTAAGGATTGGGAGGGTCTTACTTACAGAACAGCTTCCAGCTTTTCCTCTCCTTTGCTGTTGCCTGAGCGTGTTTCCAGCTGCTTCCTTTTTTCTCCACTATTTTTGCTATCGCCCCGTTCCATGCTTTCTTTGGTCTTCCTCTTGTACGTTTCTTGTCTGAGCCCATTTCCCAGAGTTCTTTTACTTTCCTGTTGCCAGCATTTTTACCACGTGTCCGAACCATCTAAATTGTTGTTTTCAATTTTTAGTGGTATCTGTTCTACCTCTAAACCTTATTTCGTTGTTTCGGATTTGGTTAGTCTATTAACTCTTGCCACTTTCCTTAGGAATTTCATTTCACGGGCTTGGATCTTGCTCTTTTGGCTATTAGATGGAATCCAGGATTCACATCCGTGAATTAATATTGGTACTAACACGAATTTATTTGTTTATTTAATCTGAAGTCTATTTGTACCGTTAGGTGTTGGACTGTATAATTAATATTTACATCTTTTCGTTTACATTTATATTATCTTATTACTATTATACTATTATTTTACATTTATAATACCTATATTTGTTTGATAATATTTACACATTACATTTCACCCTTACGAATACTTGATTTTTCTTTTCCATAATTTTCTGTCTTCTGACATTGTTCTTACTTCTCTCCAAATTATTCGTCGGTTTTTAGCCTCTTGTCCAACTTGTTCCTCCCAACGTATTCTAGAGTGTCCTACTTTGTTTCTTTCTTGAGTTCTCGCCTCATATAGTTGTTTGGTTATCCTTTCTTCTTTCATTCTACGGCAGGTGGTCCAGCCAGCTCAGTTGTCTTTTATTATCTTCTCTATGGGTTTTATCTTCAGCTCTTCCACTATTACTGAATTCCTTATCCCGTCTTCTCCAGTGATCCCTTGGATTTTTCTTAGAAATCTCATTTCAGTTGCCTTGATACAGCTTTTATTCTTTTTGTTAAGACCCAGGATTCACTTCCATAAGTTAAAGATGGTCTTATAACCTTTTGGTATACTTGGGTTTTGATTTCCTTCGGTATCTCTTTTTTCCCAAAGAATGAATTTCTAAGGTAGTTGTATAGCCTCCCTACTTTTCCTATTCTCCCTGATATTTCTTTTTTCTATTATCCTTCCCAAATAATTATAACTAGTAACTTGTTCTAGTGTTTGTCCATTTAATTCTATCTTGTTTCTTTTCTTTGTTGGCCATTATCATCGTTTTTGTCTTATTTATATTTATTTCCATGTTTATTCGCTTTAGTTCTTTTTGATATTCCTTTAGATTGTCTTGAAGTTTTTCTTCTGATTCGGCTACGATCACCATGTTATCCGCGAATAGCAATTTCTTTTCTTTGCATTTGCCCATAGCTTTGTCTATTACAATAAAATTGAGAATAGTAGCTAACTAAGGGCTAACTACACATCCTTGTTTCAATCCTATCCTTGACGTAAAAACTTTCGATTTGTCATTATGTGTTCTTACTTTATTTATATTGTTGCTGTATAGTGCCTTAACTATTTCTATCATTTCTTCCTGTATTTCCCTTTCTCTTAGGCATTCCCATACATCACTTCTTCTTATCTTTTCTTTACTTGGTATACTTGATATGGTGATCCCTCTATAATTCGTACATTCTCTTACATCTCCTTTTTTATATAACAGCAATATTATGCCGATATTCCAGTCTTGTGGAATTACTTTTGTTCTAATGATACTGTTTAGTAGGTCTGTGAATATTGTTCCTGTTTCTGTCCCCGGTATTTTAACATTTCTGCTGTAATATTGTCTTGTCCCGCTGTTTTCCCTACTTTTAGTTTGTCTATAGTTTGAGTAATGTCTTGTTCTGTTATCGGTTGTATAATACTTCTTTCCATGTCACTTGTATTGTTTCTCGTTCTTGTTCTTCAATGTTTGTTTCAGTTAATTCCTCTAAGTATTGTTTCCATCTATTTATAATGTCCTTCTCATCTGTTAATATATTTCCTTTTTGGTCTTTTAAGTTAGCCAGTGTCGGTGTTTTCTTTCGTCTAATCTTTTTAGTGTGCCATAGAATAACTTCTGATTTTCTGCATAGTGTTCTTTCATTTTTTCACCAAAATCTGTCCATGATTGTTTGCTTTCTTCACTTCTCTATTACTGGTTTTGTATGAGTCGTAGTCTTCTTCTTTTTTGACCTTAGATATTTTTTCCAGTTTTGTTTCTTAACTTTTATTTTCCGCTGTATTTCTGGGGTCCACCATTTACTTCGTTTGCTTTCTTCACTTC
>JABXWE010028781.1:0-24294 GCA_014611495.1 Limonius californicus
TAAGTGCCTCTTAAAGTTAAGTCTGGTTTATGAAAATGCTGCCTCCACTTTACTACATAATGGTAAGTATGTGTAACAAATTTGAAAGAAATATCTTTAGATTTGGGTAAATTACAATAAAAAGAAGAAATATAAAATTGAACTTTAAGGCCCTATAACTTCTTAATGAAGGACTTTCTGCCTAAGGTATATTAGGTTTAATCGGTTTATTTTTACCTAAAAAATCTATGACTAAACGCTGGCCCATACTTTCTGAGACACCCTGTGTACATATATTAAATGAGAACCATTTTAACTACCAACATACCAAACGTTAACAAACATTAGTAAATATTATTTCAGGGATGTTGTGGTGGTAGCTCAGTTCGTAGAGCTTTCTGCGTAAAACATCGATTTTGGCTTGGGTTCGAAATCTAAGCAGTACTACGCAGATTTATAAAAATCTTGTCTGCAACCCACCACATACAATTCTTAATCTTAATGCTAAAAACTTTCTCTGGAATTTCTGTCGTTCGGATTCGACGTTAAACTGTAGGTCCCCGTGATTCTACCTTAGCGTTGAGGAGAAGCACGTGGCAGAGAAGAGGCCGATGCCCAGCAGTGGGACAAAAAGGCTGTCAATGATGATGATTTCAGGGATGGCGGTATTTTTTGTATATTTATGAAACCGGAAAATCATAGCATCATAGGACTTTTAATGAAAAGTAATGAAAATCATGGAAATTATGTCCGAAACATAAGTAAAAGGTAAGGAACAACTTGACAGATTTATTTCAATTAAAATTGCCAAAGCAAGCTTTTCCAAGCGCGAAAATCTATTAAAATTATATTTTCGGACTTCGGAATTCAAATGCCTAATATAATTTTTTCTATTTGACTTATTTTGGAATCGCAGGCTTGGTTTAATTTGGAAAACACAGTCCATAAACATACCAAACGATAACAAACATTAGTAAATATTACTTGAGGGATGGCGGTATTCGTATATTTCCAAAATCAGAAAATCAGAGAATCGTAAAGTACTCTTTTTAGCAAAAATTAGTAAAGCATTGGAAGGAAACATAACATACTTATCTATATATTACATGAGAGCTGTTTTATTGCCCGACTAAACTGTGATTTGTTTGGTTAGATTACAGGATGATGTACATAATTTAATTAGGCAAACACGGTTCATAAAGATACCAAACCATAAGAAATATTACTAAATGTTGAGGCCGTTATAATTAGAAAAAGTGTTAACTTTAAGCGTGATTTGAAACTACCCATTTACGAAAATCTATGTTTAAACAATATTTTTAACTCCCAGAGAATGACATTCTCACTCGTTTCTTACAAAATTACAAAAACATAAATAGTATAGAATTGATTCTCACAACACGGAGATTTTACTGGTAAATTTTTAATGGATGAATAATTAAATTAATGTTAAAAATTTTGTTCAAACGCGGTAACGGGAAAATTTCCCGCGTTAATTGAAGAGACTAGTCAAACGATTTTATCGTATTAATTGCAAATACCATTAAATAAAACCGCTTTGTTCGAGGGATAGCGGTGTTCGGATATTTCCGAAATCGTAAAATCGAAATATCATATAGGTTTCGTTTAGTGAAAATTAATAAAGGGTTTGGAAGAAAATGTAAAATTTATTTATCTATATATTAAATGAGAATCGTTTTAATGGTCGACCGACCCGCGATTTGTTTAGTTGGAGTACTGGATGATGTAGTTTAATTGGGCGAACACGCTCCATAAAAATACCAAACAATAACAACATTATTCGAAGGATGGCGGTATTCATATGTTTCGAAAATCGGAAAACCAAAGCATCATGTAGGACGCGTTCGGTGATAGTTTTTCTTATTTATATATTAAATGAGATTCGCGACTTATTTAGTTAGAGTACTGGATGATACAATGTAATTCTGCGAACACGGTCCTTAAACATACCACACAATAGCAAACATTAGTCAATATTGGAGCAGTTACAGTTAGTAATAAAAGTGGTTTATGATAAAAGTGTAAACTTTAAGTATGGTTGGTAACTATCCATTTAAGAAAGTTTATGTTGAACAGTATTTTTGGCTCCCAAAAAATACCATTCATATTCGTTTCCTATATTATTATAAGAAAATGGTGTCATAACTATCACCAAAAGTATGTATTCCCTCAAATGCATCAACCTCTAAAGAAACAAATGTGTGCATAAAAGAAGATTATTTTGGAATCACTCTTGCGCATGGTTTACTTCTTAAAATGTAGTATTATTCCCATGACAAATAGAAATTTGTACAAATGCTATTGTTCGCACTGTATTCAGTATAACTGTATTAAAAAACCTCAGAAGTGTTGTTGTCTTCTGAATATAACGGCTCTTCTGGTATTCCGTAAGGATCTAATGTAGATCCACTGCTCTTATTAATTAATTAACGACTTACCTGAATATGTCCAAACTTCGTATTGTAAAATCTTCGCAGACGATTTTAATTTATATAAATCAATATCTTGTTCTGATGATTGCGTGAAACGTGATTGCTAGAATTTAATTTAAAAAAAATGTAGCTGTATGACACTCTAGTATGCAACTACTATGACTATGCCATCAACAGGGACATCTTAAATAAATAGCGCTAGAGCTATGAAAAATCTTGGTATCCTATTCAAAGACAAGTTAGCATTTAATTCTACCAGACTATATGGTTTATTACTGCACGACTTCGCTTTCCAGAGTCTGGAAAAACGAAAAAACGTAAATGAAACTAAACTCTATGTTTACATAAAATAGTAAATTTTTTTATGGATTCGTTACAAGTGCTACTTAGTATTTCCTCATGTCCCCATATATCTGTCCTAACTTTTCTATGCGTACTGCACGTACAAATTACTTTAACAACTGTTTAGAGCTGTTTAAAATGATAGAGATTATAAATCTAGGCAGAAACATATATATCTATAAGAAAATGTAAAAATACGTTTTGGAGAAAATCGCATTGTAGGCATAAGTCTTTTTATTATTTTTTTCATGTTCCAGTTAGGTTTTTCATCTATTATTGTTTGCTTTTAATATACAGGGTGTCCGGAAAGTAAAGGAACACAGCTTAGCTACAGGTTCCTGAGATCAAATGGGACCGATTAAACCAAACATATCTTAGAACAGAAGTGCTTCCTTAAGAAGTTATGGTGCCTTAAAGAAGGAAAACATAATTTGAGTATTGAATATTACAGCGACAAAGCGGCGGATCAAGCTAAAAATTACTACACATCCATTTCAAAGGAAGCCGAACATTCTCAACGTATAGGCATTACTGTGTGATGGTAGCCCAGTTGGTAGAGCGCTAGCTTTCTGAGTAAAACGGCGATTCTGGTTGGGTTCGAAACTAAGCATTACTATGCAGATTTATAAAAATCTTGTCTGCAATCTACCACACACAATTTCCAAATCCGGCTCGCAACCGTGGGATCTTAATGCTCAAAACCTTCTCTGGAATTTCTGTCGTTCGGATTCGACGTTAAACTGTAGGTCCCTCGTGTTTCTACCTTAGCGCTAAGGAGAAACACGAGTCAGAGAAGAGCCCGATGTCCAGCAGTGGGAAAAAAAGGTTGTCAACAACAGGCATTACTGCATATTGTAGAGGGCGCTGTCGGCAGATTTTATTCGTATGACTCTTATCATAATTTTTTGATTATTAACATTTTTGTTTTTACACGCAAAGTTTATGATACAGAAGTTATTTCTACATAATAAAGGTGTACTTGTTTAATGTCGATGAAATGTACCGTTTTCTAGAAAAACGCACCTAAGCGTTTCAGTGTACTAACTTGATTGTACTAACAAATTGCTATCTGTTACCTACAGTTTGATAATATTAAACCAGTGTATTGTTGTTTTGCCAAGTTATTATTAGAATGTTCGGCTTCCTTTGAAGTGGTTTTCTATCAATTTTCAGATTGATGCGACATGTTGTTTCTGAAATATACCCAATATTCAAAATATTTTTCTCTTTTTTAAGGCGCCATAACTTCTTAAGGAAGCATTTTTGTACTAAAGTATATTGGATCTAATCGGTCCAATTTCACCTCAGAAACCTGTACCTAAGTTGTGTCCCTTTACTTTCCGGACACCCTAAATCTACATGTCTATACTAAAATGTATGATTATTGTATGTTACTGCGCCTTCTAGCCGTTAGCAGCTTTTTCTAAATAAGTAAATATAAAAAGTATTAGTTCACCTCTTAAGATACAAACATAGCAACCTAAAAACGAATCATACCAACAAATTTTATTCTTTGCATCTTATTAAGAGAAATTTTGATAAAACTCATTTCATCCCTTAAAATAAACTCTCCACAATTCAGAAACGTTTGAATGTTATACCAGGAAAACAAACAAGGACTAGAAGAAGCTAAAAATACAGGGTGTTGATCTAAGCAAATACAGTAAAAAGCAATCTACGTAATGCAAAAAAAAATAAAATTATATGTAGCACATTTATCTTGAAAGAAAAACGTTTTCGTTTGGTGTATTTCTAAAATTTTCTCATAGCTTAATGATTAATTTCTTTAGCACAACTTGTAAAAACTCCATTCAAATGTGTTAAATATATAATTTAAACGTTCATTTCCATCTGGTAACAGCGGCTATAAAAATTACACGTGTATCGCAACCACTGCACATCATGATGTATGTATTCAAAAATACATACTTTGTCTGTTATTTAATTGAGTTAAAGATTATTAATTTTCTGACTTAGTGAATACACTGTGTTTGTTTGCTATGGCCAACCCTCATCCAACATTTTATTCATGTTAGTGTTTCTTTAAATCAAATTTCATTTAATTGCTATATAAACTCTAAAGACTATCCCCTGTAAGTCATGCAGTTTGAAGAGACAAATAGAAGAAGCGTAGCAAATCCATTAATCTATGGAAATAAAGCTAGTGCCACTGTCATATATACAAAGTTGAAAGGCTTTTAAGTTTTTGCATTTTAAACGCATTCATCTTTGCAAATCATCGGTGATTCATATTTCATCGCGAGGAAAATGGATCCGCGCTGCTCAATATTTTCAGCAGTGTCGAGCGTGTTACATTTGTTCCAAGTTCTCTTCAATCTTGAGTAAATACGGAACTAATTCGATTTGGATGCAAATTTTGAAGCGAACTTGTTTGCAAACGGAGCGGATTGACGTTTGATTAATTCTGGAATTTGTAAAATTTGTTTACGTATTACTTGTTCCTATACGTTGCAGAAAAACGGTCAGGCCTAAGTCAATCTCATTAAAATTTTACCGATTAATTAATTATAAATTCGTTTACTCGAAAATCGTAAAATACGCTCAGTTAGCGCACCCCAAATTATTGACCTGTAACATCTCTTATTTAGCTATGAGTCACTCTCAAAATTTAAACATAAAATCTGTTTTAATGCATGAAAACAACAATTCGCACAACAAACAATTCAACTGCACCATATTTTGAAGGGCTCTCCACTGCAGGACTGTCAAGAAGGGATTTACGCTTTGAAACAACATGTAACTCGCACAACAGTTTATTATAACAATGGAGATCCCCAAACAATTTCATCGGACAATTCCAGTATCGACTGCAATTAGAGCTCCGTGACTTGCAATTGCTCTTAACTCGATTCTGCTGCGCGTTATTTACGAACATTAAGTGCTTGATTCATGCTCTCAATGTAAAGTAGTGTACGGGGGCATTTCAACAAATATACGGAGTATCTTAGGGAAATAATACTAATTATTATACTTTTCGGAAGAGAAATCAAATTTCTTGGCAGCTTAATCTTTTTAAGTAACGAGTATAAAGATCCATCCCTGTTTATTAGCTTATTAATATAGTGTTTATTAGATTTATTACAATGGTGGTAAAATGAAGCTACGCGAATGATTCTGTTTACTATATGTAATTGTAACATTTTGGTTATGGTTTAGTGAATTTATTTTAACATGCAATCATGGTTTGTATGACTTCGGCTAAGATTTTTGGTTGTCAAGAACATATCAGATATATTATATATACATACAGCAAAGGACTTCAACCTAGGCTCTGTAAAAAATTGTATAATTCTTGGTAATCCCAATCACCATAAATGGTAAGATAACTTTTCTCTGAATTACCTACTACCTAATTCTTTGAATATTCACCACACAAGGTTGTAAATTAATTATTACCAAGGTCATTTAAATGCTATGAAAGGAAAAGTGTCGCACTTATACAAGTAGTAAGCACTTACCTAAAAGTCATAAACTATACTCCTATTACAGAATAAGTATTTATGTATAAATCAACATGTAATTGACGTCTGACTAAACTAGTCTCATTTTTCATATTCTATCAAAGTAATTCTGTTTAACCGCTATTCATTTTATAATATTACAAAATCAAAAATAGTTAATGTACAATAAAATAAAAAAATCTACAATATTCTGTCTACTGCGCTGAATAAAATATAAAGGAAAATTTGATTGTCTGTTGTTGACCACGCACCCGTAAAATAGGATCCTACCACTACGCTATCAATACATCGTACAGTTCATGTTGCAAGCGCCTTCAGAAACGTTTGGAAATTTCAAAATTTGTAGATAATTAATTGTAGGTCCTAATTTGTGATAAATTTACAGATAACGTGATGTTAAACTTCCAATTGTGATTACGAGTAGCTCAATTTATCCATAGATATAACCTATATAGCATATTACCTTTTGTAGTTTTAATGTTATACATGGTATGCATTTGTCGTATATGTTTGTAATACATACATAAAATAGTGAACAGTAGGTACGTAAAGTTCAACTCGATTAGAACGAGACCGTTGGGACCGCAAATATAACGTTAAATCAATTAAACGGATAATTCCTCGTTTATCAACAGTACAAACACATGCAAATAATGTCTGAACATTTAAAGATAACTATAATATACAAAAGACAATTTATATAGAGGTACTTACATAATACATACGTATTAATTACAGTAGTTTAACCGTAAGTCTTTGATGTTATGTCTAAGGACGTGTCTTACAATTAGAACTAAATATATGTGATTACATTTTTAGAATACATCATGGTAACAGCTTCAAATTCAGAAAATTGTTATAAATTCAATATTTATCTTAAATTCAGTTGAAACCATCTGCGTCTCGATATAAAGGTATGCCTCAAATGGAGACAGCAAACAGAGAAATTCCAACAACTGGTCTCATATTTGAATTTCAATCTCTAATAGATGTTTTTAGTTAAAGTTTACTTGGAGGAAAATATTTTCATTAAAACTTTAGAAGTTCTTTGAAGAATGTATAACATCACCAAAATCAAGTTAGAGACTTTACATATACAAACTTAGCTTTACATAAACTGCCCAGCAAACTTTACCAAGGTCTAGACTCTAGACAATGAAATAAGTGTTTCGTTATTTAAACCAAGGTTTTGACATAATCTTCGACAATACATTATTAGAAAAACTTCTTAAATGCGGTGTAAGTAGGGAGATTTGTTTATGACTTATGAATCATTGTGTACTATATTACTATGAACAGTATCCTAAGTTGAAAGAACCATCTTTCAAGAAAATCTGTAGTCAAGTCTGTTGGTGCTTTTGACTCCGTTAATGTATGTCGGAACTTGATTAACAGTCAAACGGCGTTAACTTTTAAACACCAATCAACGTAATTTATTTCGTTTTAGAACTAAGCCACAAGTATCTTCCTGGACTTCGTTTCAACGTCACGATGGTTTTCACGTCGGAATATAAATCTTTTATGGTGGAATCTTATTTTGCAACAAGCATTGATGGAATTTAGAAGTATTTAACATCGAAATGTTTGGAAAAATATCAACTGGAGTTTGCAGAAGGCGTGGTTGAAAGCAAGTTGTTTCAAGTAGCTCTAGGTAAATATGTCAGACTGTTCCGTGAAACAGAGAGTTTAGGATGAAGAATGGCAGTGGACGACCATCGGTATACTCTGGAAACCGTAGGAGCTAGAGAAGCAGAATAGGAAAACTTAAATTCGTAATTTATTATAACAAATGGAGCTATCTCTTGGAACGTGTCATACAATATAACACAAAGATATTAACCTTTATCTTCAACAACTGATAGCAATTCAAGAGTTATTGCCAGCTGACCCTTACCAACGATTACAGATCTACGAATGCTTCTTAAAAACTTGTATATGTATATGAATATACCTTAATTATAAGGAAGTATCAACGCAATGAGGTATCAGGAAAAATTATAGGACCATTTTCGAAAGAACTACACAATGACGAATTCCACCAAGGCTATTTTCAGCAAGATGGTGGTCCTCATTACACTCGCGAACTCCTGGCCATTGCCAGCAGTGGAAGCAGTCTTCGATAGTCGATTTACAAGCCGGAGTGTAGCGATTCCTCTTCCTTCAGATCTTGCTGTTCAACACCATACGACTCATTTTCATAGCAATCCCTTGAGAACTCTATATTAGCTCAATTAGCTGTTTCAATCAATACTTTAGATGAAATTCAACCATGCATTAGGAATAAGATGTAAGAAATAAACATTCCCCCACAAATTCTAGAAAATGTATCGTCAGCCAGGGCCCTGGTTGCCTACATTTAGGGGCTTCTTAAAGAATCTTTGAGAAGCTCTATCCCCCAAAGAAAACACTTTTGACCATACATTTATTAACAAAAAAATGTGTGTTTTCATGTATACTTTAAGCCCTAGAAGTATGTGTCTGCAATTCATTAACACCCTGTATATTATAGAACCAAATCTGTAAAAATTAAAATTCCAAATAAATAAATAGGGTTACTTTGAAACGGTAAAGCACTGTGTACATTATGTGAATGAGAAGACTTGCTCGCGCTACAAATAAAAGACCAAACGTCTATATTTAACAACAAATTTTAAGAGCCAGTTTATAAATTTTGAGACTTTTAAGCATCATTTTAAAACAATATTAAAAATACCTACTTGACAGAGTGGTATAAACTCGAATATTAAGATTCTATTTGAGTATAATTAACGTTAATTAAAATTGTTTCATAACGTGTACCAGGAACATAAAACAAAGTTTAAACCTGAAAATATTGTTCAACAAAAGTTTTAATTAGATTTGCCACTGTAACTCTATGAAAACAACAGACCACAAACAGAATGCAACGAGAACGCTTATACCAAGGCAAAAATGATATCAAATAAAACCCACACATTATTGTATTGAAATAACTAATGTCAAATGCGTTAACATACGTAATAGGAACTTCAATTCAATTTCACAAAACGTATGAGGTTTGTTGTCTCTACTGTTATACAGGGTGTGAGGGAAGTCTATTACATGATTTCAAAGGGTTAATCTAGTCAAACTATCCTGAACCACCACCATAGTTTCTCTGTAAATTATCATCATCATCATTATTATCATGATCCTCGTTTGTACCACTTGCGCAGTCTCAAGGCGGTCTGAGGCAAAACTAAGTTAGTTTGGTTCATTAAAACTATTCAATTTTAGTATAGCTTAATTTAGAAAGAAAATAGCAGACGCCACTGACATTTAAACATAGAAATAAGATATAAGAACAGTATTATTAGTTTTTTTTTATATTAATAAATATAATATAATAATAATAAATATAATTGAAGATATTATAGCATGGGCTAAGTATTCAAATTATACTTACATAATTTAGCAAACAAGACGATAATAAATTCTTCTAATTTCTTCTTCGAGTGCTTTATCTTTTCCTGTGTGGCGCGTTGAATATATTACAGAAGACCTACAGCTTAACGTGTGTTCTGAACCGCACGAACTACAAACACTTCTATTCCAGAGAAGAATTTACTAGGCCGAATACTTCGCTGGTTTGCTATTGCTCACCTAGGGCGAACGGCCGTTCTGGGAATTTAACCCCAGCCCATCAGCGTAGAAGTCTAACGCGTTACCCTATAACCCACGACCCATTTAGGTGGTATAATTTTTATATGATATTTTCTAATACGAAGCAGAGTAAAATAAGAACCTTAAAGGTGCCTTAAAGCCGAACAGAAGTTTCCCTTACAAGTTGGTAGAAATATTTTTTTTTGAGATGTAGAACGCGTTGCCAATGATATATCATAGCAACAATGAAAACTTAGACACAGCGACAGTTTAAAAATGGCAACTTCACTAGAGCACTGCACCAGGGAAGAGCAACGTTTTGTTATTCGTTTCTTGCACAGTGAAGAGGTGGAACCCATTGATATCCATCGTAGAATGAAGTTACCATATGGAAACTTATGTTTGTCACTCCGAGAAGTGTATGAATGGAGCAATAAGTTTAAAAACGGGGTGATTTCCGTAAGTGATTCTCCCCGACCTGTTCCAGCAAACCCGCAGTTGAAGCCCTGGCGAAATAACATCGTCGGGTTATTTTTGATAAAATCGCTAAAGTGTTGAATTTGAGCCATGGTTCTGTACATCGCATTATGCATGACATACTCCAGTTGCATGAAGTGTCAGCAAGGTGGGTGCCAATGCAACTGACTCCAAAATTGAAACAAAGACGTGTTGATGCTTGTGAAGAGCTTTTGCGACGATATGAAACAGAAGGAGATGCCTTGTGATTGTGACTAGGGCTGAGTCCCGGGTGTACTATCATCGACCCGAAACCAAGAGACCAAGCAAAGAATGGCGCGATATCGCCAAAACCCAAAAAGTTTTGCACACAGCTCCCGGTAGAAGGTTATGCTGACCATTTTTTGGGATATAAAAGGGGTAGTTGTGGAGGACTGTATGGTTAATGGGGTTACTAGTGTCACACATTCAGAACTCCTAAAGAACCGATTCAAGCCTACCATCAGAACCAAAATGGCGCGGATTTCTGAGTTCTAGCATTGTTTTGCAGCACGACAACGCGTGACAACATACTGCACATTCAACGGTGACAACCATCCAAGATTTGAAGTTTGAGTGTCTACCACATCCTCCTTATTCCCCTGACCTCGCCCCAAGCGATTATCATGTCTTTGGTCTACTTAAAAAGGCATTAGGTGGGAAGACATTTTCGAGCAGTGATGAAGTGACTCAGGTGGTGCACGAATGGATGTGCAGGCGACCAAAAAAAATTTTTCTTAGAGTATTCAAGGGCTTCCAAAACGATGGAGGATATACATAGATCGTAAACAGAACTTTGTCGAAAAATGACAATTTGTTTTTGACATTGCTTCAATAAATTTGGTTTAACATCGTTTTTAAAGTTTTTATTTGACTCTGTTTCATATTTTAAACAGTGAGTAAGATAACCTAACTATCATTGACAGTCATTGTAATAAGATTATTTATCTACATTCGGTTTTTCTGTATTTTTCTATCTAAGATATGTGGAATCTTCAGAATATATGTAAAAATACTACTGATGTTCCCAAAAGTTTTCAAAGATTAAAAGACGCAAATTAGTATAAATACAGAGGATAGAGATTCCATAGCCGAATTCAATTTTCAAACATTAAATAAATGAAAACTAGAGTATCTGTACTTACTGTTTAATGTAACAATAATAACTAGAATGCACCGTTTTCACATTTCTACTAGGTGTTTAACGAAAATTATACGGTATTTCATAAAAAATGAAAAAGACAATATTCTTCATTGTTACTCCAACATATTTGTTACTTTTAGTGTTAATCACTAATGCTACTACACGATTATCATAATTGAATATGAATGGTCCCAAAACAGGCGTGTATTGTTTTCAATATCCCCCTCGTATACACCAATATATTATTTCCAGCAGAGTAGTTAGGTAGCAGACTTGGCCCCTGACGTGTGTCAAGTGCAGTCGCTCCAAAACCCTCTTGTGCTAATTGGATCAGATTTTTAATTAATATGAAAATTTCCGCGTTTAATTTGTACTATAATAAAACCTCAGTTCGACGTATCGCCGTCGATATGCGATTCTAGGGTGGCATTTCAAAGACTAAAATTTATGACATTCGAAAAACTTAAAAAGGGCAAATTACACGCATCGAGCGAGCTGTTAATCTTCGTGAAATAAACGGGTAATATTTTTAGCGTCCCATGTATCACCTGGAAGCCCGGTCCTCTCTTACGGTCACTGGGTTACAAATAATCGCACCAGTACATCTTGCTTTACTGAGATTAGCGCTAAAAATCCCAATTTTATAGCGAATTGTGCGGATTATTTGCTCCGCATTCCAGATAACATTATCTGCGTTAATTTACCTATTATTGTCAGTTCTTTAAACGCGCAGGGATAAAAAAACATGGCTGGTTTTTGGCTGAACCTTTAAATAACTAATTTTGATTAAATAAGTTGGAAAACAATAAGTTGGAAAACAGTGTAAGCTTTACTAATTGAATTATATAATTGGTTGTATCTTCTAGAAGTCTATATTTAAGTCTTGTTCTAATATTGACAAAAATCTAGAGCTATTAGAATTAAACTGTACAAAAGCTGTTAGCTAATATATCTAGTTATTGTTCTATTTTTTCAAATAATAATAAAACAAAATAGTTTACTTTACTTGTTTTCCAAAGCTGTTTATGAATGTTTATTACACGCAGTAGTTAGAAATAGCAGCTGTGGAATAGGAATTATATATTTTTTTGGTAATAAGTAAAAATTAATCATTAAAGGCTCGTTTCCTGTGTTTTTAGAATAAACAAATGTAATCAAAACCAATCAGAAAGATTTGTAAATCGAAACCATTCTTATTCGCCCTGTTTATCCTCAGTTGGTAAATATTAAACTACAGTAAATGTAAAATAATACACAATTTCTGTTATAATTCTTTTATTACTTTAGTTAAAATTTATAAAACGAACATTAAAAATCGAATAGAAGTACAAAAAGCCCAAAAGTATAAACATTACAAGTAATAATAGACAATATATTGCGACCTAATAAGTATATAACAAAATGTAAAATAGTTATAGAATAATGTAACTAGTTTGGCAATGACGAAATATATTTTTGTTGCATTTTTTATTTACATATATGACTAAAAATCTGAATATAACATTTCTCAAATTTATATGCACTCAACCGGAAATTTTATACACATTAAACTTTTTAATTTTTGCAGATGTACAATTAAATAACTTTTTAAGCAAAAACAAATTGCATTTTAAATGCACATTTTGAAGCAGAGACGCTTGCTTTATGGCTTTACGTTTTACTACATATATGATACGTATTTTGTAGAACACTTTTATACATTCATGTTTCTCCTAAAACCCTGCTAAAAATTATTTTTAAGCACGATTACCTTCTAATTTGGCTTAAATGTTATTTACAATTAAATCGTAAAGTACACTGCTGACGTATTACTTGAAAAAGTTAAATTGGGTGTAGTAAGAAAATTGCACCTTGCGCTACTTTATTACGATAATGGAAGATGTAGATTTATTCAATGCTCAGTAATGAAAAGTATTACAAAATGTGCGTTGTTATTTAAAAACTGGATTGAAAGAAATTATTTATATCGTTTACATATTGTTCCCATATAATAAAATCATTTCAAAAATAAGACATTTCAACCTTTCCCCTTCTTCCAGCTTCAATCTAAAAAAAATCTAATAGCTTTGTCTATTCAACTATTACATTCAAACATGATTATTAGCAGCAATCTAAAAAAATCCAGGAGATAAAGTAACTCCCAACATCAATTTTTAGCTAAACCGCTATCAATCTTGAAAACCCTGCGCTGTGTGAAAATAGACCGTTTCAATTCGATAGCAACGGAAAAAGCAAGTCCTCGGCAGTGAAATATTGCAACAAATATATGCAGGACCGGCCTGACTTCAAAAATCCTTTAATCACATTAATACACGCACGCCTTCCCGCCCTCCAATTAAAATACATAGAAATTTCTAGGTCTACGACTAGCTACGACTGACTATGCTTGAATATCACCGGAATTAATCTTAGTTGGCGTTCTTTGACTCTGAGTATCAATGACAGGTTCGGCGGCCAAAGACAGAGTTAGGGGCTTCATTTTCAAAGGGTGGCCGTTTAATTTCAGATCCGCTCGTGAAGAATCTTTAAATTCGCGGCTGTGCGAGGAAACCGAACCAGGACTTACCGCAGCTTTGTGGTTTTCCCGGTTCGATTTGCTTTTGCTCGTAACTTGTTCGCGCAAGGCCATTTGGTATGCAAGCTCGAAAGCTTGACCTAAGGTTAAGATTATGTCAGCTGCGTGGTCCTGTAACAAAAAAATCATGCTATTTTATCAGAAATAGTTTAAAAAAATACAAGTTTCATTAGAGGTAATTACTCATAAGCATTTTTCATTCTTTAAATTACAGAAAAATTACAATTTCATAATTTAAAGAATACATTGTGAACAATGTAAAAAAAAACACTTTTGATCATGAACGCCATTGGAAGCTTTTCTTAAAACATATTCTTCCGTTCTTGCTGTAATGGAAATTTGTCGTCACCATCTTCGTGGATTAAATCTTATTGATTTGTTTCGGTCTCACATGATAGAATTGATCATTCTAGCGTGTGTTCGGCTGTCCCACGTTCTTTCTTCCGTGTATTGGTTGGTAATAAAATTTTTAGATATTGATTATTAATAATGTTAGTTCATTTGCTTGCAGTCTCAAGGTAACGAAAATTAAAAATTATTAAGGTCTTATAAACGCTTACAAAAATTACATTCCTTTATAAATATTAATTAACATTCTCGAAAACATTACGGTTTCCACATTGAATTCATGATAACAGCAGTTTTATTGTGAAAAACAGTTCAATTTAATACTATAGACTGAAATATATCGACAGAGGCAACGAATTTTGTGATAATCGCAAAGCATATTTTTCATAATTAATAGCCTGCACGTCCCATCACTGAATATCGGCACTCTTACGGAAGACGCGCTTCTCCTCAGCGCCAAAGTAGAAACAGTTTAACATTGAATTCGTTGCATAGAAATACCTGACTTTTGGGTATCCCCGCGACTGCCAAGGCCAGATTGAGATATTGTGTAACGCGGGTTGCGTCACTAAATTTTATTAGCTGTATTGGCGATGATTGGTGCTCCAACATTCTCAGTTTAAGCAGAAAGCCAATCATCAACCATTTGAATTATTGCTACACTTATTTTACAAGTGTCTATTTCATTAAATAATTATTTTATTTATAACAGAACATGCGCAGGCACAGGTATAGACAAAATAAATTAAATTAAAAATATATATATATATATATATATATACAGGGTGTTAATGAATTGCAGGGACAAACTGCTAGGGCTTAAAGCATACATGAAAACAAACATTTTTAGTTAATAAATGTATGGTCAAAAGTGTTTCCTTTCAGGGATAAAGCTTCTCAAAGATTCTTTAAAAAGCGCCTAAATGTAGGCAACTCAATTTACTACCTACTATTTGTTTCCATAACGACGGAAATTAATACAGGATAATTTGAAAAGTGGCTTGTGTAAATTGAGTTGCTTACATTTAGGCGCTTCTTAAAGAATCTTTGAGAAGCTCTATACCTGAAAGGAAACACTTCTGACCATACATTTATTAACAAAAAATGTTTGTTTTCATGCATACTTTAAGCCCTAGAAGTTTGTCCCTGCAATTCATTAACACCCTGTATATATTATATATATATATATATATATATATATATTGGCGAGTGGGACTACGTCACATGACCCTTCTCGCATCCTGGTGTCCATTGACGTCTACCGTGTTATTCTTGCTCTTGTAAGTTACCATTTTTCGTTGCCCTTCCAACTCCGTCTTTCCACGTTAGTCTGGGTCTTCCTCTTTTTCTTTTATTTGGTGGATACCATAGTCATAGTTTTTTTGGCCACCCTTCTTCACCCATTCTTCTTAAGTGACCATACCAGCTTATTTGTTTTACTTCTGTTGTCCGAAATATATCCACTCCTAATTGCATTAAAATTCTTATTTCTTCGTTTGGTATTCGATCGAGTATCGTTTTACTGCAGCTACGCCTCCAAAATTCCATTTCCATTACCCTGATCGTTTCCTTGTTTCTCCCCGTCACTTCACGCACCATATGGTGTAATTCCCTCGATTATAACTTTGTGTATAGTCCCATTAACATTTTTTGATATTTATTGTTTCCAGAGTATAGAATGTAGTTGTCTAATGGCTGATTTCCCCTTTCCTATCCTAGTCCGAATTTCGTGATTCGTCCCCAAATATTTCTAATTTTGGCTGCATTTTACTATCGCACCGTTTTCCATTTGTAGGTTTTGTCCTTTCCCCTCTATCTCTCTTCTCTATCTATTTGCTCTGTTTTAAAAATCTATCTGCATTCCTCGTTTAATTCTCGAAGCATCTAGTGCGCATCCTGTTCGTCTTCGGCAAAGATCACCTGGTCATCGGCAAAGTGTAAAGAAGATAGCGAATCGTCACCAGTTATTATACCCATACTTTTTACATTTTCGTCTCCAATTCTCCAGAACTTCATTGATATATAGTGTAAAACGCGTTGACGCTATACACTTGCCTTGCCGTAACCCCTTGGCACGTCAGGTGATAGTGTGTTTCCAATTTTCACATAGCTTGTGCCAATATACAGACTTCGAACTGCTTCTATATATTTGCCATTTACGTTTTGATTTTTCATGGCTTCCTACATTCTGGATAACGGTATACTGTCGTACGCCTTCTGAAGTTCAATAAAAACATGAAAGATTTCTTTGTAGACGTTTTTCTGTAACTTGTTTTAAGCAAAAAATGTTGTCAAGGCAGGATCGTCCTGCCGTGAAACCGCTTTGATCCTGAATATCCTGCATTTTCAATTCAATTATTTTTTGTATAACCTAGCTATTGAATTTAATATAGTAATGCAGTAATTAAAATACATGACGCGTAAATGATAAAATAATAAAAAAAAACTAATGCATGAATGGAAATCGAAAAACTGAATGTTTGAGAAAGTAAATAAAAAATATAGACGAATTGAGAAAGAAATTAAAGATTGAACGAGAGGGTGATAGAAGAACTAAATGAAACACGGTGGAATTGGGAAATAAGAACAAACAAAAATAGTACATCTACCACAATCATAAAAAGTGCAGTACTTTAAGGAGATGAAATATGGCAGATGTGAGAGAATAGCAGCATTAGAAATATCAAAAAGAGAAAGCGCACGTAATGAAAAATCAAAACAATAAATGATGAAATGCGGCCACATTAGAAGAAGGGGAGAAAACCGATTACGGTTAGTAATAATGAAATCCAGCCCATTGGGAGGAGAAACAACATAGAGAAATACCATGAAAAATTCTTGAGTAAAAGAAATCTTCAAACAAACACTGCCAGCTACAAAACAGTCCATCCGACTAACTTCAGTTCTGCAGATTTTGTGAAATATACAGATCTACCATATCCCATTCTTGAGAGAACCCTTAACTACCAATGTGAAGACTCTGGCATTCCAGGATAAGCAAAATTGCTTTCTCCGTCTGGGAATTAAAGCAATTACCTCTGATTTTAAAGCCAAAGGTTCTAACCACTATGCTATAGTACTTTTCATGTAGCTTCCTCGATAAAAGTTTAGTGCAGTAACGGTAGCAAATACATACTTTTAACTTACATCTCTTTCTAAGGCACGTGAAAGGTTTTAAGCAGCTATAAGACCGTACGTCTCACAAATAAATACTGAAATACAAATTTACATTTACATTATATTCGACACATGCTCACTGCTGTTGGGCTTATAACCTGGTGTTAGAAAGAGATGCCCTTTAGTTCAGTACCTGAAGTTGTCGCCTGGTATAAACAAATGTCACAACAGTTCTCAACAGGTCATGCCACGATCTTTTATTTTTGACAAATTTTGTCTGCATAAATCCATAATAATAAAATCGTTAGGGGCTGCTTTCTTATTTCATACCCTCAGTTTATACAGTTGTGATGTACCTGCATTAATACTTTACCGTGGAAGCTACATGAACTATAGTATACCTTCGGACTCCAAAGTTTTTGGATATAAAGGGTTTTGAAATATACTAGGTAAGCGTTAAAAATTGAATTGGGAATAATTTACCAGAACAACCTTTTGGAATTGGGAATATAATCTATTACTCTTTCTGTAGAGACACAACTATTTCTTTGCATGTGTCGATGGTAAACTGTGCCCACTTAGACTATATGGCCTAGATTTTTTTGTGCTTGGATTTGCTTCTTCTATACATTCAAACGTAATAAAAACAAACTAATGATTAATTATTGTAAAGGAAGTTTATGAGTATCATACATGAATACCATAATATGTTCTATAATGTTAATCATCATAGATTTAAAGGAAGTTCAATTTCTGCGAGTACTTCATGACCACAATCAATTACATTTTTGGGGCGAAACGGTAGCAGCAGAAGGTTTTCTGCAAACTTAGATAAAAATTATTTATATATTTACTTACCGCAGTATCAGTAGAAAATACGTGGCAGTAATAATTGCTAGGATCCCTAGTAATATATGCAAAGTATGTCAAACACTCTGTATCTTGGCAAGCACAATTAACGTTCTTTATTTCGTGTTCGCATATCAACTCCTGCAAAGGAAAACATTCACGTATTTGATCTTTAAATTCTGGAATAAGTCTTACCTGTGTGATCGGATTAATAAATTTAACGCCCGCGTAAGAAATCGATAAAATAATATCCTGATCACTACGTTCTTCTGTATTTTTCCTGATTTTTAGTATCGACTTTTTCGTAGACTCCGTTCCTTTAAACTCGCGAATGGAAGTGGAACCCAGGTACTAAAACACTTATCTAGAAAACAGTTCAGAAAAAAGTTTTAAACTCACATTTGCTGTGTATTTAATGGCTCCGGTAATGAGCAGAATGGGCTGATGCCGCCACTGAGCTTTAATAGAGTTATTGCCCCCAACAAAAAGTTCGGCAGGTTTTCTGGTCGGCTCTTCTTTTTTGGGGATATTTATGGGGGGTGGAGGCGCTGGTCTGGATTTTTTATGCCTGTGACGCAAAGTTCCAGTTCCTGTATTGTCCTTCGCCGCCGCATGCGCTGATGGTGAACGAATTTCAGCTTTTAATGATTGTATGCTGCTTTTCTAAAAATAATTGTATTGAAATCAAGATCCAAACAAGAACCAATTTACATACTAAAGTATTGATATCGGTATTGAGATCTTCTAGTTTAGGTCCAGGCATGATGTGTTCACCGCTGCTAACGCTAGCTAAAATCCTTTTTCGGTGACCTATTTTCTCAATTTCTAAAACGGCGGAAAGTTCTACATCCCAAATTCTCTTTATCCTATCCATGTCATGGTACAAATGTTTAGCAAACGTTTCCGCATATTGATCTAAATGAATTCTGCGCAACCATTGTTCCACGCTATCGCTTTGTTCTTCGACATTATTGTTATTGCAAAGAGTTTGATCGTTAACTTTTAAAGGAAGTTGTTTGCAAGCATCCAAAATAAGTTGCCTTTCTAGTTCGCTTACTATACCCATCTCCTTCAAATCGCTTTCTTCCAAAACCCCGTTCTACAACGACACAACTTGAAAACTTGTGCACTTCTCCTAATAAACAATAACTTACCAAGAAATCAAGATCGTCAAAACCGCTCGACAGAAAAAGGCCAATGTAATCGTTCATGTCTAAGCTTTGTAACCACTGATCGATGTTGGTTACCGATCCCGGATTTAAATTGCTTTGGGAAACACTAAGGCTCATTAATCTAGTTTGGAATTCTTTTTCCAGTTCGGACACAAAAACCGATTCTCTGACTATTCCAGTGCCAAAAGATGCCATGATTTCCTGTATTTTGGCCCATTCTTCTTGTTCGTCGAATGGACTCAAGGAAGTAACCCTGTCTTTGTTTTCTTTATTTTCGAATTCCTTCTCGGAACTTGAAGAATTACTTCGCGATTTTTGATCGCTTTTTGAACCAGATTCTGCGGAATTTTCATATACATGTCTGAGCTTCTTCAGGGTTTTTGGTCGTTCGGGGGGTTTGTGTAAACCGTCTGCTGTCCTTGCAGATCCTTTACATAAACCTACGAGCAAATAAGCACTTCAGATGCAAACCGCACTTTAAGTAAATAAAAGTGAGGGTAAACATCGAAAAGCATGCAGAGTGAAGCGAATTATACATTTGCTGGCATTATAAAAACTGAATTTAAAGTTGGGTAGTTGTTTTCAGAACCGCTTCCGGAAAATTAATTAAAACGGAGACTTAATTAACTCAAATTCATTATTAACAGTGTTTTGTTATAAATAACTAATTTGGAACGAATCGTTTCCATTTGGAGAGTGCGTTTAATTCCGCTCTTTGCTCACATTTGCAAAAACTTTCGCGAATTTAGTATTTCAGTACCGACTCAGTCTTTTTTAATGTAATGAATATCATATAAAATCTCATTGCAACAACTACGCTTACATTCGGTTATAGAGTGTTTTTAGTATGTTTTTAGCTTTAGTTTAATTGAAATAAGAGTGTTTCTCTTCAACTCTACTTTAGTAGACTAATAAGCAAGAAATTTCAGTTTCTAAATATAATGGCGAACGCTAAAAATAATAACTTACATAACCTAACCTGTCCGGTCGCCCAACGACTTCAATGTACATATTGTTTCCTTCTAAACACTCATCACTTTTTAAGAAAAGGCACATTTGATAACACAATAACATAAAAAAATCTACTTGATTTTTCTTACACTAGCGTATCTTGAAATTAAATACAACGGCTGTCCAAAAACACTATTTTAAGGAGCACTAGCAGGTAATATGCACAAAAATTCTAATAGGTACTCGAAGATACCCAAAACGTAGGTAAAAATAAGATACTCCTTTATATAGATTATCTCTACATGTTATACGAGGATGGTTCAACAATTATTGTCCTTAACATAAAAGGCATTGACAGACAAATAAATAATTTTTTTTCTAGAAACGTCAGTTATTGACGTTAATATACGGCTGCAGGTGCCTATCGTCTAAAGATACACATTTAATATTACTTTGGTGCTTGTGATGTTGAAATGGAAAATTTAGGAGAAGAGGTGTGATAATAATACCTTTTTAAGAAGGGTTTATCACCGCAGGTAATGACATATATAATGACATGTTCGGAGTGGGGGTGATTCTACACCGTCATACTAAGTAATTACGAATTGGTGCGGGGATTTCAAATTAGGAAGAAAGTCGTTTCAACATGCATCAGGTCCTGGACCACCAAATTGAAGAAGAGAAAATACCAAAAGAACGCAATAATGCTGTAATAGTTTTACTATACAAAAAAGGGAAGTCAACTTCAGCTTAATAACTACAGACAGATAAGCTTGTTATGTCAAGTCTATAAACTGCTAACAAACTAAAGAATAAGATGGACTTTTACCAATCAAGGGAACAGGCGGGTTTCCGAAAAAATTATAGCACTATCGATCACATACAAACCATACGAAATGTCATTGAAAAATCGCAGGGATACAATCCAGACATTTGGCATTTCTAGATTATAATAAAGCCTTTGATTCTCTACAAATATGGGACATACTTGAATCGCTAGAAAACTGCAGAATAGATTCAAGGTACATAGAATTAACTACCAATATATATACAGAAGCCACTAGTACAATCAAATTGCACGAGAAAACAAAACAAATAAAACTGAATAGAGGAATAAGACAAGGGGATACGATATTCCCAAAGTTATTTACCTGACCATGGAGGACATATTTAAGAATTAAGATGGGAAAATCGTGAAATCAATATAGACGGAGAAAAATTAAGTAATCTTAAATATGCGCATGACGTGGTGTTAATATCTGACAATCCTAACGATCTATAGGAAATGCTAAATGAACTACATGAAAACTCGGAAGAAATTGGCCTAACCATGCAAAAAACAAAAATAATCAGACGAACACGTAACAATGTGGGACAGATCGATAATATAATATTTGACGGCGAAGTAACAGAGGAAGTCGACCATTATATATACTTGGGGGAAACAATAAAAATTGACAGAGAAGTACAAGAAACCAATCTGCGAAGACGAATAAGAATGGCATGGACCGTCATATATTAAGAAATAAAAATCGAACATCACAATCGCCATGAAAGTAAAATTCTAGAACAATGTGTTATATCAGTGCTGATATATGGAGTAGAGACATGGGCATTTACTGAGAAAACGATCCACAAATTACAAGTTACACAGCGCTACATGGAAAGGACTATACTAAACATTACCTTGAAAGACAAAAAACCGGTAAACGAAGATGAAAGATGTGGCCGAAATGGTAGCAAGAACCAAATGGCGTTGCTCGTATGAATGCTGAATGATGGACGAACAAAACAACTGTATGGATACCGAGGATTGAAAAAAGGAATGTAGGGCGCCCTATAACTAGATGGTACGACGACATTAGGAAAGTAGCAAGTACAAGATGGATAACAATGGGACACTGGGTTCATCAAATTGATACAGACACAAAACGGCAGAGTATGGAATGGCATCGTGGTTCCCCGCCCCAGGATTGTTCCGTGCCAGTCCATTGCCGGTAGAGATAATTGCAACAGTGTTTTGGGATTTTGAGGGAGTACTTCTTGTTGTTTTTTTATCAGGTGGTCACACAATAACGGGAAAGTATTACGCAAAACTCATGCCAAAAGTTCGTAAGGTTATAAAACAAAAAAGGCATGGAAAATTTAAGCGCGGCGTTCTGTTCTACCAAGACAACGCTCTGGCTGACAGAAGCTGTATTTCTATGACTACTGTGCACAATGTTGGATTTAAAATTTTAGAACCTCTATATTGACCAGATCTGTTAACCTTTTTGGGGATTATGTTGAGAAGTACAGTTGTTTCAGAAGTCATTTGCTTCTACATCAAGGACAATAAATGATGAACCACCCTTCTATTATGAACTTGAGCACAACCAGTACATTTTTAACACAAAAAGCCTTGATTAGAATTTCAAAATTCTTGGGGTGTTACAAATATACAGTTTGCTTCATGTCATATAAAAATGTATTGTAGCAATTATTTCAGCAAGGTCGCATTTGAATACATTCCAATAATTTAAAATTTTGTACCAATCAAAACTTACTACCTTGAGGGGTAAAAATGAGACAAAAATATGGGAAGTTATAGGACATAAAATGAGAAAAAGTAAATCCAGTATTTTTGCTATACAATAGGAAATCAGACACTGTCTATGCAAAACTGTGTAATACAATCGTTATGATACATTCGTAGGTGGTAGTAGTTTCACTAATTTGTACATTTATAATTACTTATAAAGTATCCGATTAGGTTTTCTGTATTAATAAAAGCAGATTCAATTTTATGAACGTTATGATGAAGAAGATGAAGGAATGAAACTATTTAACATCTAACATTAAGAAAAAAACTTGTAAAGAAGATCAACGATTTATCGTCGTCAGACGACTGTACAAAATTAAGTATCCAAAGTGAGCCGCATAGTAGTTGTCAATAAAGAACTGGCAACGATTACCAATTTAACCAATAAATATTAGAACGGAGCTTAACTACTGGTAAATATTCTTAACTGAAAAAGCATAATTAAGTTATCAGACTGTGAAAATACAACCTTTAAAACATGGCGGCCAATCAGAGGACTGCGGGCCACATTCGGCCCGCCAAGCAATAGTTCGTAGCCCGCGAACCTTCCTCCCAGACAAAACTTTACTGAAGCCGCAGATTAAACAATAGCTGGAATCTACGAGTAAGGCCGCAGGTCGCCTTCGAAAAAACTCAATTGTGAAAATGCAATCTTTAAAATATGGGCAGCCAACCGGAGGCCCATGGACCGCATGCGGCCCGCCAAGCAATAGTCCGTGGCCCGCGAACTTTCCTCCCAGACAGAACTTTACTGAAGCCGGAGATTAAAGAATAGCTGGAATCTACGAGTAAGATCACAGGTCGCCTTCGAAAAAACTCAATTGTGAAAATGCAACCTTTAAATATGGGCGGGCAACCGGAGGCCCATGGACCGCATGCGGCCCGCCAAGCAATAGTCCGTGGCCCGCGAACTTTCCTCCCAGACACAACTTTACTAAAGCCGCAGATTAAACAATAGCTGGAATCTACGAGTAAGACCGCAGGTCGCCTTCGAAGAAACTCAGTTGTGAAAATGCAACCTTTAAAATATGGGCAGCCAACCGGAGGCCCATGGACCACATGCGGCCTGCCAAGCAATAGTCCGTGGCCCGCAAACTGTCCTCCCAGACAAAACTTTACTGAAGCAGCAGATTAAACAATAGCTGGAATCTACGAGTAAGGCCGCAGGTCGCCTTCGAAAAAACT
>JABXWE010028782.1:0-12406 GCA_014611495.1 Limonius californicus
AATGAATAAACTTTTAAAATCAAACAGCTATTTAAGATGCAAATGGGAAAAAATTAAAAAAACTAAAAAACAACAAGAACTTGTAATGCGAGCTGCATTATCACAATGTTTTACAAGTAATCAAATAGACATCCTACTCAAAAAGAAAAAACGTGTTACATGGAGTGATGAAGATATATGTTTGGCGTTCACGTTGCGGTATTTTAGCAAGAAATGTTATATTTATCTTAGACAAAAATTAGGATATCCCTTACCAGGTAAGTGAATACGATAAAGTAATTTTGCCATACCTACCTTTTACTAGATTTTTTTCCTCCGACTACGTCTACAATTGTTCTGGAGGCATTGCAGTTTTGGTTTAGTGTACACTTTATGCAATATCGAGCTAAATAAGTTTTGTCTGTTTACTTCAACATCAACATAATTAGTATGTACGTATCAACTGGTTTGGTTACAACACAATAAATATTTGCAGGAATATCTACTCTTCAAAAGTGGGCTTCTAAACTTGAAATGCGAAAAGGTCTTCTTTCCGGAGTAATAAGCATGCTGAAGATAGCTAGCCATGGTATGGGCGAAATAGAGAAACTAGTGGTACTGCAATACGACGAGGTTAAAGTTTGCGAAATTTTTGAATATGATACCAAACATGATGAAGTATTGGGACCACATAAGCAAATGCAGGTTATAAATGCCAGAAGTCTGTTTGGCAAGTGGAAACAACCCGTTTTCGTTGATTTTGACACTAAAGTTACACCTGATATATTAAATAATTTAGTCATTGAACTTTATTCTGTAGGATTTACGGTAATAGCATGTGTTAGTGATTGTGGTGGTAGTAACATTGGTTTGTGGAAACAGTGCGGCATTTCCATAGACAAAACATTCATTATTCATCCAAATACAAATTCTCATATATATTTTTTTGCTGACGCCCCCCATTTATTAAAGTTGCTGCGTAATTGGCTATTGGATACAGGGTTTATTCTTGAAAATGGAGATATTGTTTCTAAGGAGCCACTCAAAGCTCTATTGGAAATATGCAATACTGAAATAAACGTATGCCATAAACTAACGCCTAATCATATACAATGTGAAAGAGCTGAGAGGCAAAATGTGAAACTTGCCGCTACTTTGTTATCTCACACAACTGCGACTGCCCTTAATTTTTATAAACCCGGTAATAATCCTAAATTAGCAGTCGACACAGCGGCATTTATTTCTTGCATTAACAATTGGTTTGATGTAATGAATTCCTATTTACCAGTTGCTAACATTCCCCAAAAGTCTGGATATGGTCAGAATTTGGAGGTACAAAATCAAATTTTGGATCAGACGTACAAGATTATTTACTCAATGAAATGCAGAGGGAAAAAATCGCTTCAAACTTTTCAAAAAGGTATTCTGATTTCCATAAGTTCAGTAAAATCTTTGCTGATAGACGTTAAGACTAGATATAGTATGCAGTATATTTTGACACACAGGCTTAACCAAGATGCATTAGAAAATTTGTTTTCCCAACTTAGGACCAGAGGGGGATTGAATGACCACCCGACTCCGTTAAATGCTCTTTATAGGCTTAGGATGATTATATTAGGTAAGCCGACAAGTTTTCTTAAAAAAAAACACAAATACTCTAGAAGATTCCGCAGATTTTATAGTGGCTAAAGTACTTAAACGAACGGGTGTATCCAAAGATGAAGATGATGCACAAAATGATAATGCATCTACCTCTACATTTACACAAAATAAAAGCAGTTACTCAAAAGGATATTTAAGTGACAGTAGCGAATTAAGCTCTGCCTTTTCTGAAAATGAAGAAACTGGGGCTACAGCATCGCAAAGTACCGAAGCCGATGCGTTAATTTATTTAGCAGGTTGGGTAGCGAAAAAATTACATAATAGTCATACTGAATTAGGAGAACATTCGTACAAGTGTAAAATCTTGAAAGAGACAAATACACCCATGTGGATTAAACATCTGTCATTTGGCGGTTTAATGCAACCTTCTGAACTATGGATTGAAAATTCAAAATTACTGGAAAAGTTGTTTGTAAAATACATGGGTTCTGAAGAATCTATAAATAAATCTAAACATATTATATATAAACTATGTAAAAAAATAGGTAGACTTGCTAGTCATGTAGATAAAGATGTTATAAATACATTCATAAGGCAAAGAGTATTTATTAGGGTTAATTATTTAAATTACAAATTGAATCAGGAAAAAAACCAAAAACGGAAAATGCCCGACGCAAACAGGCAGTACTTAAATAAAATAAGGAAAATTGTTAAGTAATGGGTTTTAATATATCATGAATAACTTGTTCTTCAGATACGTCCTTATTATTAATCGTTATTAAGTAATATTAAAAAGTGTTATAAGTACTATTAAAAATTACTGTTTTAAATTTTGCCAGAACAAAATTTATTTTATTTAGTTTATTTTTAGTTTCCGCTCTGTTCGTTGCACAATAAAATAACTTTTTTGTTTTCATAGCTTGTAATAATTATCATATATTATTGTCTATGCGTTAAATATATTTTACAATGCCAAAATGTGAAGTTTTATTCGATTTTACATGTATGTAACCGTCCCGCAGAAGCACGTAATAGCCGGCTACCGAAGTAGACGGGTCTCCAGATGACTCGCCTGGCGCGCTTGTACGTGATTGGCTCAGAGCTGTTCTAGGCAACCTGTGTTATACGAACCTTGCGCCGCACCACCCAACGTAACGCTAATCAAAATAGTGAAACAAACGAACCCGTCGTAAAACCAAATGCTAAAAACCTAGATGGAATTCTACAATTTATTAAAGAATTAATTACCTAATTAATTCACGACAACCAATCAATAAGCTGACAATCTTTAATTGGAACGCCAACGGCATAAAACCGCAAAGAACAATTTTTATTTAATTCCTGGCAAGATACAATATCGATATAGATTGTATTACTGAAACTCACTTGTCAGAAGAGGAAATATTTAAAATCAAAGGCTATCGCACATTCCGCAAAGATAGAACAACAGCCGCAGCTTGGGGTGGCGTACCAATGATTAAAAACAACACTTACAAAGCACAAAACTAATAGATATACCAGCCACGGTCTAGGACATTTGGGCGCGGCCGTTAGGGCGCCGCCGTTAGGGCGCCAGCCACAAGGGCGCGAAGACACTAGGGCGCGGGCCGTTAGGGCGCCGAGACACTAGGGCGCGTGGACATTAGGGCGCTGACAGTTAGGGCGCCGGACACTAGGGCGCGAGACTCGGTGTTATAACTTGTTACTCATCTGTATTTTAATTTTAAATAATAATAATTTATTTATATTATTTATATATTTAATATTAATTTATCGGCTGTAGAAATTCTAGGAAGAAGGATTAAAGCAGATCAATGTTTGATTATACACACATATGTATTGTAACGAAGTTTTTAAAGTGCGCGGTCTAAGTGAATTTTAAACTAAATTTTGTGACCGCGTAGTTTATAAATAAGGCGTCTGCAGCGCGCTAAGTCGCGTTTTGCATCGATCCCCCACTATGTTGCCCCGTGTACTGAGTTTCCCACCAACAAGCGAAATCATCAGGGAAATTAATCAGTGTAATTTAGGGGGTATAAAAAGACGCTCCAGCCCCAGAGCAGCATCTTTGGGTTTCGACCTGGCAAGGGAGAAGTCCTGCTTTTCCTTGACCGCACCGTTCTACAAAGTTTACCGACCGCCGTTTAATTTTCGTAAGTCCGCACCAGTTTATTTTCCAGTTTAGCCGAGAGCGAGTCCGACCGCTGCTTCATATTTCGAGCCCGAGCCCGCCAGAGTGTACCAGATCCCGGCCGCCCGTAACTCGAATTCTCGAATCCGCACTGTTTACTTTCAGAGCAATAGCTGTCCAGACCCAAGGTTCGTATATGAACCTTGGTCCAGACCGACCGCCGCCGTTTCATCTGGATCTTTTTCCGTCTGATCTTAGCCAAGAAAGTATCTTTCTAGACTAAAGCGAGCCGTACCGAAACAAGGTTTATTTTCAAAGTTCCGAATAAAACTTAGAATCCGAATTTTCCGAAACTCCGATTTAACCCGTTAATAGTACATTTTCCTAAATTCCTACTTTATTAAAGCACCGAGACTGTGTAAGTAATTTATTTGCTAATCCCCGTTAACTTAAAAGTTGTTTAAAGTAAAACCCGGGTTTAACGTTCGTTGATTCGTTTGTATTGGGGCCTACCCCGTTACAATTCGAGGAAGCCCGTTAACACCTCCGTAGGTATATACACTTGACAGCCAACTTTTGGGGTCGTCCCCATTTTTGCCCGTCGAGCGCATACACCGTTAAGGTGTGAAATTTTTGAAAAGTTTTATTTCGCCGTCAATAGATGGCAGATCAGACGTTTTACCGCCATCAAAAGGAGTGGGCACATTTTGCCGCTCGCATGTGTGCTGCTGTGCCGAACTACTAGAAAGTAGTTTTGAGCACCTAGGGTATTGAATTTTATTTTGCCGTTTTGTACTAGTAGTATGCAGTAATGTTAAATTTAAATCAAATAAGTAAACAAGAAGTATCTAATTAATTTTTTATTTATACCATTTAAAAGCACCATTATTGATTTGGTTTTTGTGCATACCTGTCAATATATGGAATTATATGGACCTTTTGTCCTTTTCTTTAACACTAGGTAATTCGTTAATTAGATGAATCTTTTTCAGCAGGCAAGGCCTATACATACACAATATAATAAAAATACGGATTTATTTTAAAAACTTTATTCAAAAGAAAAATAACGTAAATGAAATAGGTATGGAATTAACAATTGATCCTGTGTACATAAAAATTATTTATCCAGCAACCTTTGGTTTTTTTATTTTCTTGGCCTCTTTATTTTGATGAAGTTCTTTGGCTTGAACGATTGAGTTAGATTCTTTACAAGTTTTACCTCTTGGTATTCGCTTAAGAAAAATTTCGGGCAAGATACACTCTTTATAAAACAGAGTTAGAGAAGGAAGCATGTTATTCAACCAAAATTGTTCATCTCTACTTATATTTTCAACAAAAATATCTTTATCTTTGTCAATGAAGACAACAAAGTAGCACACATCCCTTTGGCAGATATTTAATTGCCCTTGTACCTAAAACAGGAACATGTAAGTTCATTTAGGGAGGCTAGAATTTGAAGTACCATACCTGATAGTAATATATGTGATTCCATTTCAAACGAAGTTTACCACCTGAAATGTCTAAAAAGAAACCTTTAATTTGGTTTGTTGCCTCTTCCAGTGATATATCTTTTCTGGCAACGGAAGGTACACATTTTATTTTCACCAGTGAGTTTTTACCTATTAACCCTGTAAAAATAATTTTTAGGTTTTTGCAATATTTGTACTATAAATTAATGATAAAAGATACACACCATCTGGACTGGCTGCTAAAAATCCATGATTTATGTCAATGTGTAAACCACTGGGCTCTACAACTACATTCTGCTTCTTTGCGTATATTTCAATGGCAACTTTTTCATTGATTTTTCCATATTTCATGTCTTCACTATCAATATTTGACGAATACAAGGTTGATTTTACAAAATTATGACACGATGTGACAGGTCGCTTTTTAATTATCTTTCCAAACATTGAGGCAGTTAATCGATCCCTTCTTTCATTTTCATACAATGGATTACCAAATTGACCAATGGTAGCATTGGCTATTTTATCCCTTTCGAGGATAGAAACCTGAAATAAGTGTTTCTAAAGATCACAGTTTGTAATAAAGACCACATTATAAATTACTTGCAAAGACTGTAATTTCCTCTCACATTCTCTCTGAAGCTCTTCATCATCTAGCTCTACATCATCTGCATTTGGACCATAATTCTCATCAGTGCTAGCGGTGACCTTGAAATTACTATTTTTCCTCCGTTCACTTCGCTCAGAAAATATCTGCCTGCGAGCTTTTCTTTGAGTATCAGATTTACATTGCTTTTGAATATATCTTTTAGTAATTTTACCAGGACTAGAGCCTAAAAAAGAAGTATATACTGTACATGTGAATGTCAACTTTATCGGTCATTATTATGAAATTATACATATTCTCTATACTTACCAAACGAGTTCTTCCATGGCCCTACGTGCCATTCAATTCCCGAATTATAACGTAATCCAGCTAAATGGCATCGATTCTGGAAAGAACCCCTTGAAATTAAATTCAATCTTTTTCCTGAATTGAATCTTGATACAATGTTCGTGTAATTCTCAGAATTATTGTTTGTCTGATTGAATACAAGACGATTAGCCTTTTTGACAACAAGCTCCAAAGCAGAGATAATATGATGCCACAAACCAGTGTCTTTTAAATACTCTGTATGATCTATTTCATTTTTATCTCTTTTGCAATAATAATCTTTGCAATTTTCGTGCCTTCCAAAAACATGATATGGACCATTTTGTAAATCATTCCGTAATCCATCGACATTATTGGAAATGCTATTGTTTGAAATTGCACCTTTAACAGCAGCTTCCAAACGTTTAATATATTTAACGCTTAGAAATTTTCTTGCTGCTGGCGAAAACTTAGTATTGCCAGCAAGACTGTACAGTATCTTCCCATAATTTTTCACTACATGATTAGTACATTCAACCTTTGTTATGGCTCTGCCATAGAGTACAGATTCTCTAACATAAGTCTGGCATAGACACTCGAGTCACCATCCCCAACAAATTGCTTGTAGGTATCTAAGATTGTGCATTTCTTCACTCAATCTGAAACCTTCTACAAGAATATCGGGTTCCATGGCTGTTGAACTACCTGTACAATTTTTAAAACAAATATGTTTACTAGCATCTACACCTTTTTTTGATGCTTTTGCACATACAGAGCAATACTTGTTTCGAATGCCCAAAAATAAAATCTTTTTGGTAAAAGCACCAATAATAACAGCCTAAAAAAAAGTAATGTAGAAACGTGTGAAGATAAATGCTCAGCGGTCTATAAAAATTTTGAATTTTGAGTATTATTTGTGATATTATAATTGAAATCTGACAATTGCTGAATGCAGAAGAATATTTCTTATACAGCATTGCAGTTCTGTGGTTCTATTTAAAAAAAATCAAATGTCACTACAACTGGTAAAAGTTTGAAGTCTAAGCGATTAGAAACAAAATGATTATAAAATTACATCAGACAGTTTGGATTCAATTTTTTGAAATCTGGATCTCCCCAAAAATTTTATATCTGCCAGTGTAAACAGCTCCTCTGAATGTCCATATGTGCTCCCAATGGCTAAGGTGCCCCAAACTACAGCTTCGTTTATATTAGGTTCTTGGTTTATATTTGTAGTCCTCTTGTTGTATGTACGACGACACACATCACATTCAAATATTAATGTTGTCAAAAGTCCATCGCTTTGCTCTTGTAATAAATGAAGTTTTCCACCAGTACATATTTTTGAATGTTCAAGTCCGAAGTCAACGGCCCAATTTAAGACATAACTTAAATCTACAACTCGTTTTCCATCTATTGGAAATCTGTTTGGCTTAGGTAGAGTATCCTTTTCAATTATTAATTCTTCTGACATGATACTTAAAAAATTTTTTGATAAAAAATAATACATATCATTATAATTACCAATAGCTTATACCAACCTCTCATATTCAGCAGGCGGTAAAACCTGAAAATTTTTGGAGATAACATCGTCATTCCAAGCGTCCTCATTTGTATTATTTTGATTGTTTACACCCAAACTGCAAAATATGTGAAAATTGTTAATTTAATACACCGGGTGCCACAAAAAAGTGGCTCACCCCTAATAGCATACTCAAAATTTCATCGTGAATCCAAATCTCGAAAAATATACCAGGTGTCCCATTTAAAAATCGAAAATTAAAGTCATTTACGGCGAATCCGGAAGCGATAAAAAATTATTTAATATGTCAAAAAATGCATTTTTATGGATAGTTTATAACCCCCAAGTTTCATTTCCATATATTAAAAAATAAAAAAAACTACAGGGGTGAGCCACTTTTTTGTGGCACCCGGTATAGAGGCAAGAAAAAGTGTCGATATAAGGTTATGTATTTTTCATTTTTCAATATCAAATTTCCAATGGAATTCTTATTTTTTAGGGCGAAATAATACTACATGATAATTCATACCTACTACTTGCACTCGGTGAAGCTAAATCCATGCTTACAACTTCCTCGTTTTCGTTTAGCGGTTCTTCGTTTAGCGATTCTTCGTTTAGCGATTCTTGATCTTCATGTCCACACAAAACATGTTCTTTATTCATCTCATTATCAATGCATCTAACCAATAAAAATCGTTAATTTATAGAACAGACATTTTGCAATTTTAGTAGGTCTTACTTCAAAGCACGTTTTCGCGCTAAAACAGATCTTCGAGAATACTTTCTCCGATTACTCCAGGATTTATGAACTGTTTTCCCATTTACTAGTTGCACTTTTACCATGTCTGATAAATTTACCAACACGAAACCAACGCAAATCACAATAATTCGTAAACACCGCCAATAGCTTTTTTACGAATAGGAAGTACTATCGCAAATTCCCAGAACAATATTACCAAATGCGACCAAAACAAATGCAAACTGCAAGATGCAAAAAATATGAACTGACAATTCTAGCCGGCATAAACACGTATCACGGAATTGCTATTCCTGTTCCACTCGCTTTCTCCCTCTCCCTCCCGTTTTGCACAATGGATGTAAGACAAAGTGAAAGCAGCAAATGGAGCAGTAGAAGTTAGAAAACTGAACGCAAGTACAGCAGACATACACAAACGTAACTTCCGCGGGCGTACAGCACTTTCAAAAGTATTTTAATTTTCTTCAGCTGCACATGTAAACGCCATCTACATTATTACATTTTAACTAAAATTTACATTAAGGGAATGGGGTTTCTTAAACAACGATTAATTACGTTTGCAGTTACATAAAACACTTATATTTTAGACGGAAATTAATGCATATGATTATCTTAATGAGATACTGCAGTTTCAGAAATGCATGATTTATTTTTTTCGTGGTAATGGCGAGTAAGTTAGACGCTTCGCGTGGCTGCTTTGTTTATTTTTTTACTGATACAATAATGATTTTTTAAGCCCTATTTTTTAATATGTTGCACACATAACTATGAGTAACAATCCGTAAAATTTTTGTAGCTGCAAGTTAAGTATTATTCAATTCTAATCGTTGTTTGTCCTTATGGTCAAATAGCATATAGATTTGCCACCTTAAACAGTTTGTTTGTAGTCAAGTTTGGGCGTTATTCCCCGTTCTTGTGTACATTTTAAATTGTGAATAAAACACACAAGTCGTAACCTCGTCGTTTTGGGGCATTTTCCCTATTGCGAACGAATTAACGAAGTATTGTAAGAGGGTAGTAAAGTGTTACCCATTTGAAATCTACGATAAATCACAGTCGATCATTTATTCGTTAATTATTTGGTTAATTTCACATCCTGATTATCTAACCCGTTTATCACCTTGATTCACCTAGAACCTACTGTGTAATTCCCCGTTCTTTTCCTACGTTTGCCTACCTAATACATTTCTAGGTCAATCTGTTAAAGACGACGTAAAATCTAATTACTTACTCCGTTTATTCACCTAGAGAACCGATTTACATTGTCAAATTAGGTTAGCCGTGAAGATTCGAGTTTTATAACTACGTAAACCACACTCGTGGGCTTAACACACGTAAAATTCACTATAAAATCCAGACACCCACATTGATTCAATTTTATATCACATAACGACGATAAATTTTAATTGTAAATACAGAACGAACACATGGTTTACAAGTATGGCAGTTCACTGAACTATTTCCGATAGGGTAAGTTGGGCTGCATAACCCACGGCGTTTAAAATCGTATATTTGTGTATTTAAATAATTAAAAATTTCACTTCGTTTTGATTCAACATTTTGTGAATTTAATTGAAAATTTTCTAATAATCTGAATCTGTTTTATATGTACAAATTATTCACCAGTATTATTATTGCTTTTTCGACGATATACAGTGTGTTATTTCTATTAGACACCTTTATGTTATTAACTCATATTAAGTGTGTATAATAAATATTTATTTCTTTATTAGTGTACATTTTATTTAGTCTCCGAAAGAACTCTGACCTGAGCTATCCCGTAAGCATACCTAGAGGTCCGAGTCAGGACCTTTACAGTATTTTACTTTTTAATTTCTTGTAATAATTATATAAGTACATAGTGTCAAATAATTTATTTGAAACAGTTTTGTTTTATTTATAACAGTTTCTTTTTGTGTGTATTTATAATAACCATGTGATTTACGTGTCAATAAATTCTTTTAATTGGACTAATTTTACGATGTACAACCATACAGGACAATACCTGATAAACTAATAATATTTGTATTTACATTTATAAAACACATTTAAACCAAATTGCCATGTCATATCAAAAATCCAAATTTTTATCTTCTTATGAAATAAATTTTCTAATAGGGATCTAGTTTTTAAGATACGAGGAAGTTTGTTAAATAATTCTGCACCAATATAGTGGGTATACCTTTGGGCGATTATTTTTATCAATCTTGGTACTATAACATTCAAATTAGATGTCCTTCTAATGTACGAAAAAAGAAAAGAATGTCGGTGTTTAATATAAAAACTACAATATTGTTTACATATGCTAAAAGTGTTTTCAGACTGAACAACTCTGCAGGAGAAAATTCTGATTAATTAATATAGGTAACTTGAAATAGGTAATTATTAACAGTTATTATGAACTCATCAAAGATAGATAAAATCTGTAAATAATAGGAAAAACAAATTATTTTAAAAACAAGAAGTGCAGAAAAGAAATGCTGCCCTTTTTTTATGATTTTACTAATGCTTCTATCCGCATTTAGTTATACAGTTTTAAAGACTGACTAACACCGTAGACTAATAAATTAGCTACGCTAATACGTATTTAGCTGGTTAATAATTATAATGAAAGAGTTAGTGATTCTGACAATTACATTTGTTAAAACTGTTTTCAGATCGGATAGCACTGCGGGGGAAGAAAATTTTAATAAATCTACAATATAACGTTGAATAACCTATTTACCATTATTAAGATAACCTGTAAAGGTTTGAAAAATTAAACATAATTTTCTGCATTCTATACAAATCTGTACGCAAATATTTCATTTTTAAAACCACAGGAAACCCAATTATTTTTAAAAACAAGAAGGAAAGAAAAGGAAGGTCGGTTCTTTTGGGTAATTTTACTAATCCTTTCATTTGAATTTTGTAACGTCATACACTTTTGAAGATACTGGATGATGTACTATGTCTATTGCATATTCAAAAAAATCCAAGGGCCGGTTGAGAAATTTTTCGTCACTACTTATACGCCTTAATGACCAGAGTGCGGAAAAATATGCATTTGCATTTAATGTAGCTTACATGTAGGGCAATGATTTGAGACATGTATACGAATTAGGTTCTAGGAAATCCATTTTTGAAAGTTTTAATTCGCATATATTTCCATATTTCAAGAATGTAGTGCATCTTTGCATATATGTGCATATTTAATTGTTTTAAGACATACATAATGCATATAAATAAAATTTTTTAAAATACATATAGTCAAAAATTTTAAGTTCTGGGGTAGTGAATTTTTGTCTGGAAATTTCGTAATACCCTCTCAACCTTTATTTTACGACTCTTGTTCTAGAAAATAAAGCAGCTTATTGAAGGGATTTTCCAAAGTGGCACATTTTAACAATTCTCCAGGTAACTAACTATCTTTTACCCTTTCATCTTTGGTTTTATGACTACGGAGATAACAATTATTACCTATGCATACAATTTACAAAAACCAGTAGAATGTTGTTCCCTTCCTTTCTTTTATTATTCAATTGTTGTAAATTAGTGAACAATTTAACAGAGTTATTTGGTCTTCTGTGTATTTGTTTAAAGCTGTTTGTGGTACATTAAAAATGCCTAAAATTGGAAAATCAACTGCTGATCACTGTCGATTGTGGATAAAAAAAGACAATGAACTAGAAACGGACAGAAAAATTATTTTTTTTCGAGCCTGTTCTAAGAAGGTGAAGTTTTTTCCTGCAGTAAACTTTATTGAATTTGTTGTCGTCTAGCTATACTGTTTTGTTATTTTTATCAAAATTCCGAATTCCATTCGTTACCCTAATTATCCTCTGACATTAAAAATGTCTGTTTGTATTTGGCAGATACCATGCTCAAAGAAGTACCAAGTGGATTAGCAAGTATCTACAGCACTTCACAAGGAAAACATTAACGGGCTTCCTATAAAACACAACGGTTAATTACAACTTCGTTTGCTACTGGAACACCAGATTTTGATAACTTCAATGCTGATTTGTGTTAAGCTTTAGTGGCTTCTAATATTCCA